>JBBPMQ010000114.1:0-50080 GCA_038090375.1 Boletus rubroflammeus
CGACAACGACAACGACAACGACAACGACAACGACAACGGCACGATTAGATCTAATTACTGTAGCAACACTTTTGCCAGTTTCTTATCAGCCTCGGGCACGCGCATTCTTATCAGCCTCGCCGAAGCTAACTCGCTTCACTATCCCACCTTGCCGGCTTTCCTCGCTTCCCGGTCCTATGGCGCCTCGTGTCAGCCGCCGCATCAACCGTTCCTGTTCCTCGAGGCGGTCCTGTGAATGCATTTCACGAGCAAGATTAGACAGCGGCCGTGGCTTGTTCGCATGGCCCCAGTGCTTGAGACTGGGTCTGTGGCACATCCTGAGAGTATCTCCAATGGTCGGTCCCCCCGCAGGCGCAGGGTGGCGCCACTCATGTACCTGAGTTTGGTTGAGATTAAGCGCCTGTAGATAGCCCAGCTGCCGTCCTTGCCGGAGTGAGTTGATGTTGTCCGCATGACCCGATGCCCGCTATACAGCACACCTTGTTCATTGTTGAATCGCTTGGATTTGACCAGGTGCGTCGCAAGTGGTAGTACTGCGGACGGACAGTATGCTTCTCAAGGTCAGTTGTGTCGCTTTCAGTTATCTATCTTTACTAAGCTGACCTAGAGATAAGGCGCTCTGGGGCCGCAGAGTGACGGACATGAGCGTTCTCAGGTTCGGTTGCGGGCTATAAAGAGGAGGGTCAAATTCCCAGATTCGTCCCTCCAGTGGCCTATCAGCCTCAGTCTCACTTCTACCCCACAATATGACCCCATCCGCACTCCTTGCATCCCCCACAACCGTCCACAAAACCTATGTCCCCAACCCTTGCAACTTTAACCACCCCCTCGATCCTCTCTCCCCCGACGAGGTCCGTCTTCCGATTGGCCATCGTCTTCCGCACTAAGACTCTTCATTCACACGTCCTATTTAGATCAATGCGGTGACCCTCGCCATTAGGCATTACACCACTTCCAACACACACATCAAGGCTGTCCGCTTCATTACGTGCTCTCTTCTCCTACCTCCGAAGAAGGACGTCCTCGCTGCACTTGGCATTCCCCTCACACCGGGCGGCAACCCCGAACCGCCCGTTGACATCATTAGAAAGGCCGAGTCTGATGTAAGTGCTATCCTCGGCTCATCATCTCGCAGGTCCTGATCCGGCCTTGACTAGTTCATCGATGTCATAAATGGGTGAGCCCTGCGTCCCAAACGCATGTTCGCTGATACGACCGTGCTACTCCACCAGGGGCTGCTATAATGCCATTCTGGCTTTCAACAGTGGCGAGTGGGAAGTCGAGTCCATCGACCAGATTCCCGAGGGTTCAGAACCCCAGATCACCGTTGAGGAGCTCACAATGTGCGAGGTCATCGTCCGTAATGACCCCAAAGTTCAAGCGCTCGCCAAGCAAGTCGGTAAGTGCCGATCCACCCCCCTATTTCCCAGGGACCAACACCGATCAATGAATCCAGGTATCGAACCCCATCAGATAGCCGCAGATGGTTGGGCCGTTGGTTATGATGACAGATTCCCAAAACACCAGCGCCTCCAACAAGCTCTTCTCTTTGCACGCTTTTCAGAGCACGAGAATCTCTACGCACACCCACTTGTCAATCTTTGTTTTTTTAGTCACTTTCTTCATCCCATTTTTGACTTTTGAGTGTATTTTAGGATTTCATTCCAGTCGTTGACTCGGTGGCAGAAAAAGTCGTCCAGATTGACTTTCCCCCAAGATATAGGCACACCCCGGATGGATCGCACAAGCTCAGCGTCGAGTCGACAAAGGCCTTCCCGCTCTCCGACGAGCCGTTTGCCACGTCAAATCGTGAACGAATACCCCCGCCACTCACTCCGTGTGACTTCCTTCCGGATCTAATGGAGCAGACCGACCCAACATACAAGCCACGCGAAGACGTCAAGCCTTTACACATCTTACAGCCAGAGGGCGTGTCCTTCAAGATCAGCGGACACACACTAGAATGGCAGAAGTGGAAGATGCACATTGGTCCGCATTCTCTTCCTCGATCGTGGTAAAAGTGATCTAACCTGCAATGACCCACCCTCGACAGCTTTCAGCCACCGTGAAGGTATCGCATTGTCGACGGTTACCTACAATGATGATGGAGAGATTCGACCCATCTTTTATCGTCTCAGTCTTGGGGAAATGGTGGTACCTTATGGAGCACCCGAATTCCCTCATTCCAGGAAATTTGCATTTGATACGTGGGTCATCACATCACTCAACAGTCGAGCATTGACTTATTTAGTTTCAGGGGTGAATACGGCATGGGCACCATGGCCAATGATCTCTCTCTTGGATGTGATTGCCTAGGAAAGATCCACTATCTGGTACGTAAGCGTGTGATCAACAGAGCGCTCGCTGATTCGCCGCATCACAGCCTGGTTCATTCGTTACCCATGCTGGAACAGCGTTCATCATAAAGAATGCGATTTGCATTCATGAGGAGGATGCTGGCGTCCTCTGGAAGCACACTGACTACCGCCCAGGAGGCCGTTCGCACACCGTGAGAAGTAGACGTCTCGTGATTAGCATGGTCTGCACCCTTGCCAACTATGGTAAGATTATCCCTATTTCTTCCGCGCTGGCGTTGACATACATCCAACAGAATACATCTGGAACTACTACTTCTACCAAGACGGCAACATTGAGCTTGAGATCCGGCTTAGTGGGATTTTACAAGTTTACGTTGCTGGTCTTAACGAACCCAATCCTCACGGAACTATCGTTGCACCAGGTGTCAATGCGCACGTTCACCAACACATCTTTTCAATCCGCGTGGACCCAATGCTCGACGGGATCCGCAACTCCGTCATCGAATCCGACATCGTTTCTGTTGACGCGCCGACAGGTTCGAAAGAGAACTTTGCGGGTAACGCCTTCCACGTCAAGGAACGTGTCCTCACGGATCAAGTCAAAGACGGTGCACGCGACTTTGACTGGGCGGCCGAGCGTCGCTGGAAGATTGCGAATCCGAACAAGACGCATTACGCTTCCGGCAAACCGTCGTCGTATCAGATCATGATGAAGGGAGGTTTGCTTCCTCTTTTGTCAAAGAGTGATTCATGGATTGCTCGTCGTGCTTCGTTTGCGCACAAGGCGCTTTGGGTCGTGAAGGACGTCGAGGGACCAAAGGGCGGAAGGATGTGGCCAAGTGGAAAGTATGTACCACAGACTCGAGAGGAACCTAAGGATTCTGTTGGCAGATGGGTCAAAGAAGGACAAGGAAGCATCGATAACGAGGACATCGTACTTTACCTCACTGTTGGTGCGTGCGCCTCTCGCTCCCTTCTCTTCTGCGCGACTCATTTTTTGAACGATCGTAGGCACGACGCACATTCCGCGCCCGGAAGACTGGCCCGTGTAAGTGTGTGATTCATGTTCGCAAACGTCATTGCTGACTTTTTGGCTTCTCAGTATGCCGGTGGAGCACCTCAACATCCTCTTTAAGCCCTGCCACTTCTTCACCAAGAACCCGAGCATGGACGTTCCTGGCACCAAGGACGTACACAGCACACCTGCCTTTGCCAACGGGTACAACCAGAATTCCGGCAACGGGAACCACCAGAATGGCACGAACGGAACGAATGGTTCGACGACGTGTTGCGGACATTGAAACACTCCATTCTTTGTGTACCGTGGAGCGTATTGAGAACGTGTAATCATGCTGCTCTCCCTATATGTTGTTGACTTCTGTATATAAATATGTCTATGCTCCCCTCTCTTGTCCTTAACACGAGTTATGTGTAACTCGGGCGTGCATTACGCTCTTCTGATACTTTTTTTGTTCCTGTTGAACATCGATCTCGGCGAGTGGCCCTTGTTCACGGTGCTCTCCATACTGCAAGGTGCATGCATGAGCCTGGAGGTTCCTCGGTGTTGGCGAAAAGCCCAATCGATGGGACATACAACGATCGAGAGATCGACGTTTTCAAAAACTCAACCCCTGCATGGTTGAATGTTTCACGTCCCCCTCGAGTGTCCAAACATCACGTTTAAACGCACTCGCGCGTTGCGGATTTCGATTCGTCCCATCAGCTGGTGGCCCATGTCCCTGTCCCTGTCCGGCATCCGATTCGTTCCCTCCACCGACACCGACGCGTAGCGTTGGTCGAACGCCGAGAGAAGCACAGAGTGCCTTGTACCGGGAACGAATCTGGCGCTGTAGTTTCGATATATCGATATCGTCTTCTTCGGGGGACTGGGGGGAGGGGGTGGGGGTGGGGGTGGGGGTGGGGGATTGTGATTGTGCTGTGGAAGGGTTCACGGTTGGAAATTTGTGGATGAGATCGAGGAGATGTTTGATGTGATGAACGGCGCGTCTAGATGGAGCGATAAGTTGGTTGGCGTAGAGAGACGGATGACAGATGATGGAACGATGGAACGATCGTTGGTCAGTCTACGTTCATTTGCGATCTACGGTATCGAGAGAGAGAAAAAAAAAAAAGAGACTGAACTGATCTTCCTGTCCACGCTGTGCGTAGATACCCCCCCACGTCGACGCAAACCCTTCGTAAAATCCGATCTCTTCCCAGATCTCGAATCCTTTCTCGCGACCGAGCGCGCGGCCCTCGATCAGGCCGTGGATGCGGCCGTGGTCGAAACCGTCTGCGTAGCCGACGTCATAGAACCTGAGATGGGGGGAAGGGGTCAGTTAGAAAGTGCGCGCGTGTGTGTAATATATCGGAGCTATGCGAACGTTTGTTCGAGGTGGACGAGTTCCTCGAGGTCGAAATCGTTGTCTGCCATGCGTTTACTGTAAGGTCGGTTTGCATAAGAACATTGTTTTGTCGGCATTCATAAACTGGACACTTATATGAACGCATTCGTGGTTTCCCCTTGCATTCGACCAAGCAGCGTCGACAAATGGACGTGTCTACCATAACACACCATGCAAGCACAGTTGGCGAACCGAGGTTGGTCAGTGACGTTAGCCTATCAATGAAACTGGTATCGACGATCGACACGGTACACCTCTGCATCTTTAGCCAGATCGCTGAGCAAGGATATTGATGTTGGCAATCTTGTCGCCGAGATTCGAACCCCAGCGCAAGGGCGACTCCGAAGAACAGAATGTTATGACAACTTGGATGAGGCTCGCCTCCTCTATCTCGAGCTGCGTTGATGGCGCAGATGTGGTAAACAGTCCTGGAACTCACGAGGCGAAAAGACACTCGAGTGGCAAGGCGTTTGGGTTCGAGAGCTCGACCAATGGTTGCTTTGCATGAGAAAAGAAAACTTCGACCTGTATTGAACATTATGTGGATGTTCAAGCCTTCAACTTTGCCACGCGCAATCCATACATCCTTCGCCTCGCCACTCTCGAGTGATTATTCAGTCCTCCACCAAAAGCCCAGCTCGCATCTCTCCACGACAGTTCACCTAGTTCGGTTCGAATGGCATAGCCTCGGAATAGCTTTGCGCCCCCCGGCTGTTCAGTTCAAGTCAGATTCAGAGTGAGCATGTTCTGCGACTTGACTCACATGTTCTTTGAGATATCCCGTCACGTCCACGACGAAGCTGTCGATGACGATGAGATATCGTGCAGGGTTCAAGCCAGCGTATACTTGTGTCTCCTTGACGGTCCACTCGTTGCCGTTCCAGGGTTCGTCTGCTTCAGTTGTCGTCATCTCTTTCCCTAGTGCTTTCTGTCCCATGTAGTGCCTGGCTTCATCGATGTCCTCTGGACACGCACGTCGGACGGATGTGACGAAACCGAGATAGTGAAGACCGTCGATGATCCATTTCGATGGGTCCCAGTCCAGTTTGGATGGGCCAGACCTATAATCATGGGGAAATGCGTGCTGGCCAACAGTAAGCGCCTCATCGACAGGGGAGCGGGATGTGCATCTAACATGCTACACAACGCAGAAATATAAAGACGGGCTTTGCACGACGGGTTGTTGATAACTCACGAAATTGTGGTTTCCTTCTCCGCAAGTCAGGATGGCCAATAACTAGAAGATCCAGTCAAGTATCCTGGTCCGACCGCTGGCATAGGGGCGTACCAAATTGCTCTTAGAGGTGTCCTCGTCTGAGTACGGCTGTAAGCCGTTCCAGTGCGCTAACCTGCCGATTGCTTGGCCCAAAGGCACCCGAGTCGTGTTTTTCCTCACTCACGAATTTACAAGAAAGGTAGCATGCCAGACTTTGGAAGCTATCAGGTCGGAAAGTCGATTGGCATGACTATAGACTCACTTGCCAATCTGGTCACCAGTCCTCCATAGATGAATGCTCCGACGGGATCTCCCCAGCAATAGCCTATGGATACCGGGACGACGTAACCGAGAACGAATGCGATCGGAACTGAAAAACCTGAAGACATGCTCGGAGCAACGTTATGATGGCGTACTGACCATAATACTTGTGCTGAAAACGGACAACTTATCATGCTAATTAGGACCAGAGAACAGATTTCTTTCTTTTTCTCTCACTCACGCGGATCGTTGTCGAGGTCTTCCTGGTCGACGGTGTTAATACGCTCATATTTTGGTTTGAAGAATATCCATCCCATGTGAGAGTAAAAGAATCCTCGTGTCGCCGCATATCTTTGGGGGTTGCGGTGAAGTCAATCATTATGCTTCTTTGAATGATGTCAGAGCTCACGGGTCGTGGACAGGATCATCCGTGAACCGCTTTTGAGGCTTGATAAGAGCACTTTATAGGGTAAAAATAATGTCTCACGTGGTGCAGACGGTGTCGAAGGCACCTGCATCCTCATCAGTTACTGCTCTTTGGGCCAGGGAGATCATAAGCCTACCACCACTGGGAAAATGGTCAGCATACTAGGCAACAAGTGTGATCTTGTCCACGTACCTTGATGGATCCTTGGAAAGCACTCGAGCCAAGAGCGACGAGTACCACTCGCACCGCAAGGCCTGCTCGAAAGGCGCGATGGGAATAAAGCCTGTGATAACCAATGGTCACGCTTTTCATCGGGTGGCGAGTGCACACTCGCTCGTTCATTCCCTACGTGCTCACCCAAAGTCAGCCGATTGCCAGAGTATGAAAGACATGCATAGGGTCGCACGAGCGACGCGAGTCGGAGGCATCCAGTAAACCCCGAGAAAGGCACCGATATGAACGGAAACAAACAAAATGATATTGTTCCACCAGATTTTTGCTGTCGGATGGGACTGTGGGGTCGTCATTCTTGGTAGAACCGTACTCGAAGGAAAGGTTCCTTTCGATCCCCACTACACTCGGATGGTGACTTATATATACGCACCAGACCAAGTTTACGTCGATGCGATTCCCCCCTCACCCTCGAAGCACATTGCGCCTTGACGACAGAAGCTTAAGAAGCTTTCAATGTAGTAATCGATTCATTCAATACTTTGATCAACTTTATGAATCAACTCACTCTCGGAAGGTTTCAGCTACTATCATTTCTTGGTGAGAGTGTCGCGAGGCATGCTGTCGACGATACGGTCGCCCGCCGCAAGCCGGATCCGAATGGCAAATCTCAGCTAGTTCGAGGGCGAAAGTAAATTCGGGCCGACATTCGGGAGTGCTCAAAAGTATGGTTAACTCCGGCCGTCGAATAGTAAAGCTGCCCGAAATTGAACTCACCGGATGAATACAGCAGTCGGCACACTCGCATCGCCGGTGCTAAGTTCTCATCGTCGCCCGACCCTCATATGTACAAGACGAATACACCCCAGGCTGTGCAGTTCATGGATCGAGTCGATATCTTCACGATCCCTTGTGCACGATTTAATGGGAAGTCGCATCTCACCGCGAGGCTCCGATCACCCCCTCGACAACGATCTCAAGGTTCACTGGGAATGATCATTTTGAATATACTGACGGACTGCAGGGCAGTTGCAGGGGTCGGACGAATCCGACGAATCCGCGAATCCGCCACTGTTACTAGCAAGTACTTCGAAATCACGAGGCTCCGTCCCGTACTAATATGTTCTGCCACTCGCCGGGTCGGCGGGTCGGCTGACTCTACGGTAAAGCATCGAGTCGAACCCATGCAAACTTCCCGCAAGCGACTGATACGGCGCCCCCGGGGTTCCGAATTCACAAGGGGATTCACGCAAGGGTTTGGGATCTGAATTCGCGATAGGCTTCGGATCCTCGATTGCTTCCCTTAAAAATATCTATTAACCACATGGGTATACAGATAGAGAGAGCAAGTCTAAAAGGCTATATGCTAGTATGGGTGGGGTATCGTAATCAAGTCCTGGACGTTTCAACCTGTCTTAGAACCGTAAACCGCGTTTCGAACCATAATCAGATCCATCATATTACGTTGGCGCGATCCATCAATCCTCTCACCCGCCTACTCAGCCGCTCAGCTTCCATCTTGCGCTCCAGCACCTGCTGCGCTGGCATGTCCTTGCGCCGCATCCACCCTCTGATTGTCTTGCCTTCGCTCTCAGTGCGTTTCGCGTGCAGGGCGGACAAGTCGACGACACGAGGCGATGAGGAGAACTTGATGACGTCCCGATAAAGCATCTTCGTTTCAGTTGCAAGGGAACGAATAGTAAGTGGTGGAGACGGAAGGTCCGACTCGGACTCTTCGGAATCAGAGAGGGTCGATGGATCCAAAGGTGGCGTAGGTGGTATGCGGACCGGCTCTGGAAGAGGAGGCAGGGCTTGGATCTCCTTCAACAGGTCTTGGCCTTTGAGATACGAGTTCTCTGTCCGCAGGAACCTCACCGCTCCACGGAGAGCCTCGATCTACAAGCGGATGAGATGTCATGTTGCAGAGCTCTTTGTGACGTAACGCACCTGTTCTAGCAAATGAGAGGTTTCGACACTCCCTTCAATAGGGGCATTATCTGACTCGGCAGGCTGATTCCCAGCGGCTGTCGAGCGAAACCATTGAGTATACTGGTGCAACCAACGCTGTAAACCACACACCTTGTCTCTCTGATGCAGCCATGGTCTTGAGCTTAGCGTTATCCTGCTCGAGGGTATCCAAGTCAGCCTGTAGCTGCTCCATCGCCTCCTCGTACGCTCGCTCCTGTTTCCTTGCTTTCGAGAGGTCGGTCTCAAGCTCGACGATCGTATCCGTTTGCTTCTTGCTCGCTTCCATGCGGCGTTCCATGAGCTCAATTTTAACAGTAGACTCCTGGATGGTCTGGTCTCTCGACTTCAGACTGCGAACAAGACCCTGAATCTCGTCTTGTAGCTGAGCGGCTTTGCGCTCTGCCTCGACATTGATTGCTGTGCTCGCTCGGATTTCGTCGACACGCACAATCCAGGGCGGTGTGCCAGTCACTGTCAAAACGTGAGAATCATGAATGATCGACAGCACGGAAGAGTGTACGTACTCTTGACGACGTTCTCTGGTTCGAGTACAATGGGCAATAGTTTATTACATTCCCCTGCAAGCTGTGCGATGGCTTCGCCGACCGCCTCCCAGCAAGATGCACCAGGACGCAGGTCTTTTGCGACTGTCGATATGGCTATTTGCTTGGCATACGAAAGTACCGTGGCAAGTTGGAACGAAGACTTGGCACTTCGAGCGTCGCTAAGGTGAGGAATGACTTGTTGAGCAAGCTGTGAGACGACAGATGAGCAGTCAGTGTCGCGCTCTCGTTTAGGCGTGAGCGGAATTGGGCGTACGGAGATACCAAAGTTGACGAGCTCAGGAATAGCATTGCTCAGTGACTTCAGTTGACCTACGAGATGTGCTTTCATTGCCGCTGAGTCCTGGATAACGTCCTCCAAGCGTTTCGTAAGTTTCCTGTTTTGGATCATGAGATTCTCCTCAAAGAAGGGGGCGAATGACACTGACTTGGAGAAGACCTTCGCACTCTTGCATTGGTCGAGAAGCTTCTGAAGAGGCTCGAAAAGTTCGGGCTCTGGATCGTATCCGCCCATTTCGAGAACCACATCCTCGTCTCGCAGGATAGCTGCGACTGAGGTTTTCGTAAGACCGATCGAGGCAGCGAACACGTCGAGATCATGATCAAACGAGAGTGCATATCCCAATTCTCGCTCGCCCAAATCTTGGTCAAATCCGCTGAAGTAGGTCTCAGCGAGATGGTCGAATTGTGCTTGCAACCTATACCACATAGGGATTGAATCCTATGCAACTTCCGGAGTACAGGGCACTCACTTCACGATGTCGTTGACGAATTCCATTTCGCGGAATCCATCACGTCTTAGAAGATCAATATGCATATCGATGCGTTTCTCCATAGGAGCAATCTCGGGGTAGATGCGGCCGATGTTCAAGAACGAGGCTGGATCACAACGGCGAAGGATTGCAGCGAAGCGCTTGCACAGGATGGCAAGGCTGGCAGCATGACCTCTCATCTAAAACTCCATGTCAAGTGCGCAATGTTTGACTCAAGGAGCCATACTCACCTCGCAAATACCCACAATGGTGTCAGACACATCCCCGTTGAGAGACTCGGGAAGTCCGTGAGCCTGTCCGACGACGGCGTTGATAAGATCGATCTTGAACCCCACCCGTTGGAAGAAGAGGTAACAGCTTGTAGCATCACTGTCGCTCTCTACATAGAGTTGCGGCAGGTATGGCTAAGTCACAAACACTCCATATTTTATAAAACACGAAATGAACATTGATGTCACCTGCACAATCCCGAGCAATTCTCTGCTTTCTTTCGCGTCGAGCTTGCGTGCCTCGAGTTCGACGGTCTTCGCTTGATTCTTGGCAGCCGTTGACTGGAGTTTGAGATTGAGAGACATCATTGCTGCTGTTTGCGATGCCGCTGTGGCAGACTCGTGTTGTGCCGTCTGAGTTTGCGCGCGCAGGTTATCAAGTTCGCTGGATGATATGGTCACAAGAGTTCGCATCAGGATACTGAGCAGAAAGTTACCTTTGAAGCTGTAGCACAAGCTCTCGGAACTGAGCGATAGTGTTCTCCAAATCTTGACAGGCGTCTTCCAACGTCGATATCTTTTGCAAGTGCTCTCGGATATGGGAGTCCTTCGAGTCTGTAACCAAGAATCAGTTCTACCACACTTTTGTTGCGCGACAACGTGATATGCACCAATTTCCTCCTGCAGGGCTTTCTCCGTTTCGATGTGATTTTCTTCTAGTTCGTCATTAAGCTCCTTGAGAGCCTCAAGGTCCTCGATGGTGATACGCATCTCCTCGATCTTCTCCCCGAGCATGAGATTCCGCTCAGTGAGTTGGACGAGCATCTCTTCCGCTCCTAGTGCATCATCAAGCTGTGCTTTGAGGTCATCAATCTGCGTTTCGGCGTTGGAGAGCTTAACGAGGGTGGTTTCGTATTGACCTATCGTAGGTGGGTGTATCAGAAGTAGCACAGACAAGGAATTGATGGGTAGAGTGGACCTTGAAGATCATCGATGCTCGTGATGTCCGTCTCCATCTCGGCAATGCGCCGGCGTTGTTCTTGTTCGGTTTGTTGGGACATGTCTCGGAGACTAAGTAGGGTTAAAAACCAGGTGAGAAGGACGACAGGAAGTGGCGTACCGGATGAGTGCCTCCTTCAAGCGTTCGTTTTGCTTTTCAAGTTGAATATAAGGCAGTGAAGATTTCGCGTTTGCGTCACCCTCCTCCCCAGTCACTGCCCGACAGTCAATGTTGTCATATTTCAATCGACACACGTACTTACCGCCACCCTCTTTTAGCACCTGCAACTCCACCTCTACCTGGGCTAATTTCTCCTTCACCTCCTCTAATTCTGCCTGCGCTAACTCGGCCTTCTCTTCCGCGACCTCTTTATCCAACATGGCCATTTCTAACTGCTCATGAGCATCGATCCCCCTGTTGTCCGAGAGCTGAGCAATTTGTTGGGCGTCGGCCAATTCGCGTCGGGTAGCAATGAGCTCGGTTTGGAGCTGATTAAGTTTGGCCTGAAGTTTCGGACGAAGGGCGACAAAAGACTCCGCATCAGAGAGGCGCGTCTCGAGCTCACGGATGTGGCGGGCATCGTCTGCTCGCTTGGCTTCCATTACTCGACTTCGTGCACGAAATTCTTGGAGTTCAGCATCTTCTGCTGTGCGCTACATTGCTGAATTAGTAGCAGCGAGTATCATATGAAGACAAGACACACGATGGCAATGGGTGAAGATGGCTCTCTCGTTATAGAAACTGGTCGCTTGTGTCCAGGCCCGTTAGTGAGAGAAGAGGCAGCGCGCGCTGGTGCACTCGTCAAA
Source organism: Boletus rubroflammeus (assembly GCA_038090375.1). Lineage (NCBI taxonomy): Eukaryota > Fungi > Basidiomycota > Agaricomycetes > Boletales > Boletaceae > Boletus > Boletus rubroflammeus. Next base: position 12,118 of record JBBPMQ010000114.1, read on the forward strand.
GAAGAAGACGGTGTGATCTGGGCGGGAGGCAATAACGAGGCAGGTTCCGGAACGGGAGATCGCTGGAGAGACTGCAGCTGAGGTTGAGGCGAAGCAGTCACAGGTGTAAAGGGTGACAGTATAGTCGTTCTTGAAGTTGGGACGACGATGGACGGTTCATGTGGTGGAGATGATGACGGGGGCAGGACTGGTGGAGCTGTAGTGCGTGTAGAGGGCAGGGAAGGGCTGAGTGGTGCAGCATCGGCCGTTGATTGACGAGGGAAGGACTTGCGTGGTTGGAGGGAGAGTGACGGGATGCGTTTCGCGGGGGAGGACGGTGGTGCGAGCCGAGATATATGGGGACTTGACCTGCCAGGTGGTGAGAGTATGGAGGTCCCCGATGGTGGGGGTTTGATTGGGCTTGACGAACGGGAGGAAGAAGCAGCGCTTGCACTTCCGGAGCGTAATGGGGTGGGCCGGGTGAGGCCGGTGCTGGGAGTGCGCTGATGGCCTACCACGGATCGCGAAAGGCTCGGTTGTGCTCGCTGAACGAAATGCATGATTTCCGCCAATCGGTGTTGTCGAATAGTTAAGACTCACCGTGACGTTCACTGGCGGCTGCTCAGGTTCAGCCGCGAGGATCTTGACTTGACTTGGGCGAATGAATACGCCATAAAGTGGCTTGCAAGAGAAATACACGACGCCTTGGATGGAACCATCGTTCTTTCCCTTTGACTCGAAGAGTTCGATACCGACCCATTTGCCTGGCGCAAAGGAGGTCGTACCGCAGAAACGGACGATTCCCTTGCCGGTTGAGATCTCTACGAGAGCACCAATGGGAGGGTCCACGACAGACATTCGTGTCGAATGCCCGGCCTACTTTTGTAGACCCAAATGACCTAGAAACAACAACAAGTACCAGTCAGTTGGTCAACTATGCCCTAGTGGCGGTGCTATGGACAGAGTGTAACACCGCGTGACGCTTCGTGACATTGATGTCACGTCCAGCTTCGTCACCGCGGGCAACAGCGAGCAATCCACCATCGACGTCCTAGTTGCATCGGGACCCTGCAACCTCGCCGTCCTCGACAGCGTAGCACAAAACTTGACGTATCTTATTGCTGGTGGACGCTCAGATGCAAAACGGACATCACTCACATGGTGAGGCCGTTCAACTTCCGTCCGTTTACTCACGTTTTGTCAACTTTTTTGTTTAGGCGTCGATTCGCTCTCCCTGACTAGTCTCGGAGAACGGATAGGTTCAGACATGGGATCCGATAATGTCACCGAACGAGGATGGACGTCCACCACCGCCTCTGACCCATCATCAAACCATACAACAGATGGACGCGAGCACGCCGGAAACCACCCCAATGGAAGGCGCCATGGTTCAGATGAGACACTCCCCGATCCTCTACCCATCATCCCCTACTGGTCCGCCAAACGACATCTTACCTGTGGTAATCCCACACCTCATTCTCCCGACTCTGCCAAACTCTTCCCGTGGCGTGGTTCAGCCCCCGGAAAGCTAAAGACCGCAAATGCTGCTCTGGTACTATGTCTGAACATAGATGTAGATCCTCCAGACATTATCAAGACCAATCCTTGTGCAGTCCTCGAGTGTTGGGTCGATCCACATACAATGCCATCACATAAGGCTCTGGAAGCCATCGGTACAAACCTCCAGCACCAGTTCGAGGGTCTCAGTCTTAAGATCCCTTACAAACCAATATTAGACCCTTCGTACGAGGACCTGCGTCGATTCTGCTTGAATTTGCGCAAACAAGCCAAGGACGAAACCGTTTGCTTCTATTATAACGGGCACGGTGTACCTAAGCCCACGTCGAGTGGAGAACTCTGGTGCTTCAATCGCAACTACACGCAATATATCCCGGTTTCACTCATGGAAGTACAAAGTTGGCTCGGGTCTCCAGGCGTTTACATCTGGGATTGCTCAGCTGCCGGTAACCTTCTGACTAATTTCAACAACTTCGCTGAGCGCCGCGATCAAGAGGTGTTCACCACTCGTGGCGGGTATGTCGATGGCATGCAACCTTACATGAACTCTCTTCAACTCGCAGCATGTCTTGCACACGAGCAATTACCCTCGTGTCCAGAGCTCCCCGCTGATATCTTCACTTCCTGTCTCACTTCCCCCATTGACATCGCGCTACGATACTTTATCATGACCCATCAGCTGCCCAACAACATCACCCCAGACATGGTTATGCAGCTCCCCGGTGATCTCAAGGATCGAAGGACACCGTTAGGCGAACTCAACTGGATATTCACGGCCATTACAGATACGATCGCATGGACTACGTTTCCTCGAGATGTCTTCACGCGCTTATACCGCTCTGACCTCCTCATCGCATCTCTATTCCGTAACTTCCTCCTGGCAGAAAGGATCATGAAGAATTATCATTGCACCCCGCACACTTATCCTGCTCTCCCCGCTACAAACACGCATACCCTCTGGGCTGCGTGGGATCTTGCTGTCGATACGTGCCTACGGCAGCTTCCCGAGCTACTTGAAAAGAACCCCACAGCCACAGGTGCTGCAGCGAATTCAGCAGGGCAGATTGGTACTAGCGTGGGACCGGTTGGCCAGCCTGGCCAGCGTGGTGTCAATGGTTCACAGGCCGAGAAGCCATATCAATACATACCAAGCAGGTTCTTTGCGGACCAGCTCACGGCTTTTGAAGTCTGGATATCTCGGGGTGGCTCTGCACTCACGAAGCGAGGCCCATTGTCACTTCCACCTCAGAATTGTAGTGGAGGCTTTGACAGCACAGACGGTACAAATGGCTCTCCAATTAACCTCAACGGAATCTTGACTTCTCATGGTCACCAAACTGACCGGGACCTGGTGCCGCGCAAGCCACCGGACCAACTACCCATTGTCCTTCAAGTTCTTCTTTCCCAGCCCCACAGACTTCGAGCCCTCATCCTCCTATCTCAGTTTGTTGATCTAGGCCCATGGGCTGTCAACCTCGTTCTCACGATCGGTATATTCCCATACATCTCTAAGCTATTGCAAGCCGCGGGTCAAGACCTGCGGCCTGTGCTCATCTTCATTTGGGCACGCATCCTCGCGGTCGACCCGAGTGTCCAAGTCGACCTGCATAACACTCAGGGCTTCAAGTACTTTGCCAATGTTCTGGCTCTCACAGAGGACCACCCCCAACATGCACTTCCTAACAGCGCGGAACACAAAGCCATGTGTGCATTCATCCTTGCCTCCGTTTCTCGGGACTATTACAACGGTCAAATGGCGTGCTGGAGAGAGCGTGTGTTTGATAATTGTTTCGACAAACTAGACGAGGGCGATTTTTTGCTCAGGCAGTGGTGTGCGCTGTGTATCGCGCAGATATGGGAGGGGAACGACGAAATCAAGGTCTATGGCGTCGACAGGGGCACTCAGGATAAGCTAATCCTGATGTTGTCTGATGACTCGCCAGAGGTCAGGGCTGCGGCGCTGTACGCACTCGGCACGTTTATGGGCGCCAGCGGCTCTGCAAATTCCGCGAAACAAGGAGGTGGGGGCACCGGAACGCAGTACCAGCTTGAAGAACGGATTCATTTTCGTATGGAAGTCGCCGTCGCCACTGGCGCGACGCTTGCTGTGAAGGACGACGCGAGTCCAATGGTACGCAAGGAGCTCCTTATTCTCATCAGCTGTCTTGTCAAGGAGTGGAGAGGTTATTTCGTGATTTGTGCATGGATCTACTGGGAAGAAGACAGGAAATGGCGTTCCGACCCGAGGGCGCAGCCTCATGAAGAAGAACTGACCTCAGCTGCTGTTGCTGAATGGTTAGATGTGTTTGGTGACGACGATGGCACACGAGAGGAGAATCGTGTTCTGCTTTCATCATTCTTCACGATCTTCGTAGGTTTACTGGAATTGACGACCGACCCATATCACGAAGTCGCCACCCTCGCTCAGACAATCGCGGACTATATCGTGGCTCTCCTCTTGGCTTCTCCGTTCTACCGCCTTGATTGTACATCTCTCGATGTGCCACCTCCACCCGTAGACTCCAGAGGTGGCCCAGGCGGCGCTCACTCCCGTGTTTCATCTCTCCAGTCATCGCCCCTTATGCAACATCCACCCTCTCCAGTGCTTTCCCGTCCGGGTATGATCCGCAGCGAGAGCGTGACGGGTACATTATCTTCAGGCGTCACCTCCACCCTTCGACGTACTTCCTCATTTGCTAATGCCCTCCGCAACCTTGCGGGCGGCATCGCTTTCCCCTCGACCGAAGATACCCGAGCCCCTCCCTCTCCGATCCCGCCTCAGTCTCACCCCGACTTCCTTGCTGCTTCCAGACCCCCCTCACCAAACTACAATCTCGCACAATACACATCCCCTTATTCTCGTCCGGCTACGCCGAACACAATGACTACAATTGTAACACCACTACCCCCTTCACCCACACATCACAAAGCACCTGATTATCTCCCTTCACATGTTATGGAGGCCCTTATGGAAGAAGACATGGTGCGACTGCGCTCACGCCGGCGGGTAACGACACATGGGAGAAGAGGCGGACCTGGCCTTGGATCAGCTGGCGATCTGAGCAGTCCGAGCGGGAGTATATTCTCAGTTGATTCAAACGGGAGCAATGTTCCGCTTGGATGCGGAACTGGGAATGGACTTCGAGACGTTTTGCCATTGAAGAGCTCGTTCTTTGATTGGTGCTGTGAATATTTCAAAGAGCCGCAGATGAGGGTATTTTGTATTTTGTTGTGTTCTTCTACCCCCGCTCACTTCTCGATTGATCTCAGCAAGCGGAGGCAGACGAACCTGGCAGTGTCCAATATAACTACCAGGTGTGGAGGCAGCAACGCAACGAGCACGTGATCGCAGAAACACAATTGCAAGCACCCTTGGCGGGTGAGTTATATCTTGGAGCTATATTGTTTCATCCGATTGATGCGGTTACATCCACAGAGACTTCTCGGTGGGATCGGCCAGTGGCCAATCTACAAGTCAGCAGCAATCCACTTTGCATGACTTTGCACTCATACGATCCTCATCTGATCATCGCAAATGACACGGATATGATCAGGTTCGTTCGATGCGTTCTCGTGAATGGTTCCGTATTGATCGTGCTTTAGTGTTTGGGACTGGTCCCAACGTAAGCGGTTGAACTACTTTTGCAATGGAAATCCCAGAGGAACAGGTATAACGTCGTTACATATTATCAACCAAGACGTAGGGGGAATCATCATGGCAGGTTCATGTCCGTTGTTTTTTCCTTTTCAACCCAGCGTCTTGTTGAAACGCCTTTGCAGCTGATGGGATCGTGCGCCTATATCGTAATTACGATCCAACTTTGGACCAAGGTCCATTACAGATGGTCAGTTCTTTCCGCGGTCTGACTGAGATGATCAGTGTGCGGAGGGGAAGTGGACTCGTCGTGGATTGGAAACAATGCGGAGGATCTCTCCTTGTGGGCGGTGATTCAAGAATTATCAGAGTTTGGGATGCACATACCGAGTCACAAGTTCTGGTGCGGTTCCTGCATTTGATCAACTATGTACTCTATTGACCAAGCAATCTAGGACTTGGAAACCAATTCAGAGAGCCCCGTCACCTCCATAGTGTCTGATCATGGGTCATCGTCGACATTTGTTGCTGGCTTTGCAGATGGCGTTGTCAAAGTGTTTGATCGCCGTCTTGAGGAAGACGATGCCGTCGTGAGATCTTACCACGAGCATCACACATGGGTGCAGAACGTCAAGTATCACCCAAAGATGGGTGGCCAATTCCTTTCAGCGAGGTATGTCACGTTTCTCTTGGGAACGAGCATCAAAAATGGACTATCTACAGCCTGTCCGGCGAGGTTCGCCTATGGGATCCCCGAGGCTCCGACCGCGCTGCCCATGCATGGGATCTACACCCTACTGGCTTATCATGTTTCGATGTTCATCCCCAAAGCGGCCTCTTTGCTACGTGCGTAAACGTTTTCTCCGAAGGGTCGTCGTTAGGTGACATTGGAATAGCACGTCCGCTCTCACCCCTACCAACTGGAGACACCAACGTCTTACGATACATTCGATATCCGATCCCAGTCTCAGTGCTTTGACCACGCTCGGTCTCCCCACTGGCCTATCGGTATATCCAACACGACCGCCATCGCCATACATCCCGAGATTTACCTCGCTGTCTTTCCATCCCATGGAAATGTTGTACGCCATTGGTCAGCCTGATGGCTCTGGTACGCTTTACATTTACATATTTCATGTCCGTCGTGTCCGATGACGTTTACAGTTAAAATCACTGGATGCAAGTTCAACTAGAGTTACAGGCTGAAACGCGAATTGCAATTTGTATTGCGGAAGATGCTCTTATGCGTCCGTGTAATTATCTTACCGAATCTCTTCCTTTGTTGTTTCGAAATGCTATCGGACGATATATCCAATGTACTGTAACGCATAATACGTTGATAATTGCAGCTCAGGAGATGTACAAATGGCGGAGTCTGCAAGATCCGGTTATTGCGCAGCCATCATTTTCACCTTGACGTATGGGGTCGCATCGTATCCTCCTCACCGCGGGTTCCAATGCCAAAGGCCAACTAGGGATCGGCTCCTACAACGATGCCCATACATTCACGCCATGCCAATTTGCAGAATGTGAACCACATCAATTCCTTGATCTCACCTCCAAAATCACTCACATCGCATGCGGGGCAAACCACACGGTCCTGCTGCTAGAACACCTCGATGGCGCCACCACTCTATGGGGTACCGGAGATGGAAGGAGGGGCCAGCTTGGGCCAGATTACCATTGCGAGGAACCAGAACCAGCGCCATGGACAATCTTCCACAAGCTCGTCCTGCCGCTCTCGGCTTCGTACTATGACTCCCGCGGGTACACGTATAAATCCATCGCTGTAACGTGGGAGACGACGTACGTCGTGCTCTCGTGTCCCGGAAGTTCGGACGTGCTGTTATCCATGGGGTCGAACGATTTCGGGGCGTTGGGCGTTGGAGAGGGAAGAACGGAGGGGGATGGGTCGGTTCCGGGCCAGCCGCGGGTCGTCGACTTTGATTACATCTTTCCGGATGACTCTGGACGCCATACACGGCCCCGAACGATATATGTACGATCTCTCCATGCTGGTCCACGCCATGTCGTCGTACAGCTCGTCATTGCGAGTTCTGATGGGTCGTCCTCGTATTCCCAGACTGCCCTCGTTGGATGGGGTGCGTCCAGACATGGACAACTTGGGCAGAATAGAGGGGTACGATTCTTTGCTCGCCCTACTCCCCTACCCATAAACATCCACGAGGATCCCATGGTCTCATGTGCGCTGGGAAATCGCCATACGGTCGTCTTACATGAATCGGGACGCATATCAACTCTCGGGTCGAATAAACAGGAACAGATCCCGTCATTCAAATCTCAAAACCGCACCTGCAGACTCGGATGTACGTGGAACGGCACATATATGCAAACGAACGACGGAGACAAACGTGTCTTGCTCTCGACTGGTAGTAATGCCCAAGGGCAGCTTGGTCGAGGTTATACTGTGGAATCTACCTCTGCAGTCGACACGACTGTCAGCCTTCCTGTAGATCGTACCATATCTAGTTTCGTTTGCGGGAGTGAACATGTCCTAGTTGCGATGTCCAGCTCTTCACAAGAGGGCAACTCAGTCCTGGGATGGGGTTGGAACGAGCATGGAAACATGGGGCTGGGGTCTTTGGGTAACGTTACGATCCCAACACAGCTGTGGCCAAGGGAAGATATAGAAGCATATAACAAATACCCACAGAGGGTGATAGGGATTTGGGCAGGATGTGCTACGAGTTGGTTGCTCGTCGAATAAAAAGCTACTAATGTTCATGGTCAGAGCTCCTCAGAGGCACCAAAGCACGCCTACGACGAAATCGGTCGCTTGGAGGCTCCCATGAGTTGCAACTAGTTTGCGTCTTCATCGAGTAGGCCCATATCCTGGTGAATTTGTCGGATGGTGGTTCCCCTGATGGCGGCTAGCTGTGAATGCGAGGTGAGTATAGTATATGCGGTTTACTTCTCCGAGATATTGTACCCTTCCAATGAGGATCTTTACAAAGGAGACAGTGAACATCATCAGTTTGGTATCGCACGCAAGAGAATCCATTTTAAACCTGTGTCGCATCCCTGGCTTCATTGTAACGATGAAGCAGCTTGATATGTCGTGAAACCATTTCTTCGGCGTTCTCGTTTGGCCTGAAAATGTGACCAGAAAATGTCATATGGTATCGCATGTCCGAGTCGACGCGATGCGCATATACCCAAGTCTTTTCTGCAGCTCGTCTATTTCGGCCTGAAGGTTCGCGACATATTCCTGTTGTTTCTAGATAATATATACGTCATGAATAGCTTCCAATCGATTGGTGTGTGTACCTTGGCGGATGTGCGTGCATACATCAGCGACGTTGCTGATGCTGGTGACTACGAGATGAACTTTGATTGCGATAAAGGGGTTAATGACGTATCAGTATAAATCACACCAAACAGCTGCGGGTTACCTCGACCCCCTTGATTTGTCGCTCGCCATGGCCTGGAGGTGCTCAGGAAGAACCAACGCCGAACTCATCAACAACCTCACCAGGCATGGAATCCTTACGACGGATCGAGTTGTCGATGTATGCTTCGTTCACAGCGCTCGTACTACGCAGGTCCCCTAACACTCGCGCAGGCGATGTCCAGTGTAGATCGCGCCAACTTTGTCCTCAAAAGATCACAGGCGTATGAAGATATGCCTCAGTACGTCGAGTCCTTATCTCCATTATCTTAGTTAGCTGACAACCGGACGCGCATTCAGATCCATCGGCCATGGTGCAACTATATCTGCACCCCATATGGTACACCCGATTTCTCGTGCTTTCACGCAACCTGACTCGTCGTATATAGCATGCTCATGCCTTGGAAAATCTTCTTCCTTTCCTCCACCCCGGGGCAACCGTCCTTGATGTGGGAAGTGGCTCAGGCTACCTCTGTGCTGTCCTCCACCATCTCGTCTCTCCGTCCCAACCGGGGGCTCCTCAGGGTAAAGTTGTCGGTATAGACCACATACCTGAGCTGGTTGAGTGGTCTAAAGACAATTTGATCAACAATGGTTTGGGCCCTGCCTCGGACGAAGGTAGGATTCTTGTTGTAACTGGGGATGGAAGACAGGGTAAGCTATCACGGTCTAGTAGAGGTCGAGGTAACTCAGCTCACATGTATTCTGTGTAGGTTATCCTGCCGCTGGTGAGTGTTGCCCTGCTCACCTTGAGCTAATTACCTTTATCTTGGTATATAGAACCCTATGATGCCATTCATGTTGGCGCCGCATCTGAGAGGCTTCCTGAAACCCTTATCAACCAGCTCAAAGCACCTGGAAGAATGTTCATACCAGTTGGCACATACAGTCAGGCCATCTGGCAAGTCGAGAAAGATGCCCATGGCAAGGTGACAAAGAGAGAGCTCATGGATGTCATGGTTAGTGCCCATTACTATCATCGTGTCTTTGATTTTATTGAAACTCGATGACTGATTTTCTTGTTGCAATCATCACGGCCACTTTTTCATGTGATAAAACCTTCACCTTGACTTATTAATACACCTGGCATTTTCCATTCCACGTCGGACAATCAATACATTCTAATTGGCTCGATATGTGGGGTATTAAACCAGTATGTCCCTCTAACTGACGCAGAAAGCCAAAAGAGGGGGTCTGGCGGTTAGGATTCGTTGAATATTTTAGTTTGCCCTTTTGAAATCGTATCTCTGTGAAACAATATATTGTATTGTTTTAATACGCAGTCGTCAAGGAAAATGCGGAGTCCTATGAACTGGACATACATACAAAACTACTTACAGTCAGATACATAATGATTTATAATGACGAACAACAACAGGTAAAACGAACACACCCAACACAACGACAGTAATTACATATGAACCAAGTAAAGTGTGAAAGAGCTACTTCCTTTTTCGACAGTGCGAGGCTACACTCTAGCCTTCTTGGCGACAGTTGTCTCCTCAACTTCATCCTCATCTTCGTCACCACTGGCATCCCCCTCACTAAGCTCATCAGCACCCCGTTTTGAACCTGCGACAGCCGACGAGAGGTCGATGGGATTTTCCGCTGTCCCTTCATGGTACTCTTCATCCTCTTCGTCAACTTCCTCGTCATATCCCTCAGTGCTTGTGGTACCATTTTGCTACAATCAACCTTTGAATTAGCGTTGCACATTGTAAATGAATCAATAACGTTTACTTTGCCTAGAAGGAGAGCGGTTATCTGCAAAGGACTGTAAGGACGTCAATTTATGGGGAACAAGCACAACCCTACATTGTCTGGCTCGCGTTCACCCACCCCTTCGTTGCCGTCCTCGTCCTCGTCCTCGTCTAGCTCATAGTTGTCACCTTCTTCCTCGCCCTACAGTGGCGGAGGTCAGAAGGAGGTAAATCGTCAAGAGCTTGATTGAGAAGCGAACAGCACAGCACCTCTACTTCATAGACGTCGCTCTCTTCCCCTTCGTCATTTTCCTCCTGTTCCTCCTCTCGGGCGATGATAGGTTCAAGGGTGGGCTTAGCGGCCATTGTGTTTCGTTTTTCGAAGGGATGTAGCTGAAGGGGGGATGATCGTGGGTGAGAAAGGTTGGCGCTGAGATTGGAGGGGTGCAACGGTTAACCGTTTAAGGACGGTGGTTAAACGGGCCGGAGGAGAGTAAATTGGCGGGGAAGCACGAAATCAAAAAAAAAAAAAAAAAGGTATTATGAACTCGGCTTCTGTCAGTTTGGTGGTCTCAGTCTATCGACGTGACCTGAAGGAGGGAGTTTGAAGAGTTATATGTAAGCGCCTAGATCTAATGTGACCAGAAATCGAGTGTCAAAATAACGGCAGGCAACAACGAAAGGGCTCACAGTCACGATTAAGGGACGCTGGCGAACGTTGGTTTTGGTGCCACTTGCCATATACATCCGAGTCTGATTTAAACCTAAGAAACCTCGCACTTGCGTCATCAAACAGGAGAGGGGTCTTACCTTGTATAGAACGGAGAAAGGGGGGTCGACAGAGCGCGGGGGGTCGTCTCCCCGGGGATTGCCGACAGTTCATGTATGCAGTCTGCATTGAAGGCAAGAGGCGTACTGAGAGCTGTACTTTATATTTCGGCCCCAGCAGGCACATCGTTGACCCTTATATGCAGGTGGGCTTGCTCTCGCTTGGAGCACAGTTTGCCATGAGGCGTCATTGCCCAAACCCGGTCGCTGGGCCATTGTGCCAGGTAGGCGATATCAGTTTTGAACCTTGTTGAACACATTTTCTCATGATACGAGTCAATCGCCCTTGCGCGAGTGAATTCAAGTACGTCCGTGACAAAATGCCCTATTGATCATTCATATCAGGAGCGTGTCCTTTCACAGGCAATTTTCCTTGGTCTCGGACGCTGCACGCTTTAAAATGACATGAGCGGGCCAAGTTCTTTGGATGCGGCCCTTTAGGTGATGCCCGGGCTGGGGGATTTTTCCTTCGGGCATCCCCGGGTTCCATGCTAGAAGCGAGATGAGATTCGGACGCATGGAACTAGTACTGCCGGGATGTGAGGTAAAGGTCACCTTGAGGTAAAGGTGGCGCGCACCCCAGCTTTTTAAAGGTGAGGTGAGGTGCGAAGGTCACCACTCGACGAAAATAGTGAGTTATCACACAGCTTCGTTGCGGGTAGGTTACTGTAAGTAGTAATGTAGGATAACCAAGACTGACGGGTACTACTAGTTCGGCAACTTCGAGGGAACATGGTGAAGAGCTATAGATAATTTTTGATAATTCAAAGGGTTAACCAAATTGAATTCCAAGGTGGGCAAGGTAGGATCATGTTATATAGAGATGAATTTTAATGGTACGGTTCACTCGCTTCAAAGGTCACCTCACCTTCCCTTCCGGCAGCACTAATATAGTATGCCAGGGTTCAGTGACTGTGGGCTGAAACCGCCGATTATCAAGCAGACTCACACACAGTATATCTGAGCAGCTGGACCGAGCATCCCCGTTATAATTACACGTTCGATAGCCCAACAGAAGCTGCCTAGTCGAACCAGCACGGAAGTTGTCAAGTACCATTCCTTGATGTCACCTTGATTTGGTGTTAACCCCTGCGGCTTCTGACACGATCTGGAAACGGCTGATATCTAAATCGCGGTAATTGCGGTTTCAAGGGTTAACGTTGGAAGATGTGACTCGACTCATCACGGGTTTGCGTTTCTCACTGCGCAGCCTTCAAAGCTTCACACACCGCAACTTGTGCAACGGGCAGGTTGTTCCTAGATGGAATTGGAGCGCTGGGGAGCAGCTTTGACGTCTCAGTTACTCTCAGAAGCCCTGAGGGTTGGTAGCGACGTATATGTAAAATGCGAGAATAAATAACTGGCATAGTGAAATTACGTTTGAGGAGACAAACGAAAAGGAGCGCGTTCAACGGGGCTGCTGCTGCTGCGAGACCGAACCCCTCGAATCGTCTCCGCCTTAACAACACCTCAATTACCTTCCTTTATTTACTGCTCCCTTCTTTGACGATATCGACGACAACGACGACACGCGCTCGTCGTCGTCGTTTGGCAGATCGCCCGGTTTTGAACCGTCTTGCTATTTGCGGTCAACACCGCACCGCACAGCTGAGCCTCGAGGCAGGAAGAGAACTGATCTCCATCTTTTTCGGCTGCTCGTGGCTTTCACGCACCAACCGCACGTCCGCCAAAACTGACCAATCTGTCAATTCCGTATCACCTTCCGTTCAACTCAATTCATCGATCCAGCCGCGCCCTCTGTCCTTCCTTCTTTCTCCCCCCACATAGCCCGCGACAAGTCCGACACTGAGAGTGTCCCCGCGAGAATACAAGCCTTTTATCCCCCCATTCTCGCATGCATAGTGCCTCCGCCACTCACCAACACGTCCATTTCTCGAAGAAAAACCTCAAAACTGTTCTTGGTTTCGGTGCTCTCTCTTTCAAGGACGTGAATCCAATCCGTGGTCGTTCTTCCGTTGACACCTATCGTCTTCGTGAACCCTCGACCAGGGCTAGTGTTGACACCTCTGGAAGCTACCAACATAACCGCAAATCTAGAGCAGAACGTTCAAGCATCACAGACCTCACTTTCTTCGAGTCACGCAACTCCTCTCCTCACAACCAACACGCCCCTCACAACAGCTCCGTCCGCAGCATGAACCTAGACGCCGCTCCTTCTCGGTCCACGCGACGACCTCCAGTTCGCATCGATGCTCAGGAAGGTCACTGGAGTATCAGCGTCGCAGAGACGCCACATGATGCCCGCTCATACTCTATTTACATAAAGAGTGAGTTGCATCGTTCTGTCCACCCTTCCCCCCCACACGGCCGGGACCTACATGTACTCTCTATTCTCTTTTTGAGTTGTGTCGATGTCGCTTCCGAGCTCATCGGTGCCCTGTCTATGCATCGTCTTGATGTGCCTTGGCATCTTGATATGGGCATGTGTACTCCGACATTCTCTTGCTGTTGCCTGTCGTTCTACCGCTTCTTCCTGTATCATCGCTAACGCCGCCGTTCCCTATGCAGCACCCACGCATAATCTTACCCTCACCCGCACAGCCACAGAGGTGGTCGAGCTTCATGCGAAACTCGAAGACTCTGATGGCGCATCCAAGCTCCCCAAGTTGCCAATTGACATCGCCTCACTCCCCCAACAGCCTGCAAAACGCAAATCCACGTTCCTGAATACCCTTTCGCGCCTCGCGTCGCCCTCGACAAATAAAGTCGGTCGTCAGATGTCCGTGCGGACTCCAAACAGCCCCAACTTTGGATCTTCGACCGCAGATCAGATAGTCTCTCCCTCGCAAGAGATTGGCGACCCCTTCACGGCCCTCTCTCAATCGTCAGCTAGCATCGTCCCCAACGGAAAATTCACCAATACCACGATGACCGCCCTTGCTGCATACCTGACCACCGTTTCCAATGATCCGTCGCTCAGACAGACCCGTGCTTGGAAACGCTTCGTTCATGTGCGCACCGACGATCTGCAGAGTGTACGTGCGGAGAGGGCGATAAAGCGCGTACGCTCCGACCTAGCTGCACATGTTCGCTCAAAGGCAGATATATCCGCACAACCCAGCTCAACCGACGTTAGTTCATCTAATCTCAGCGAGATAGTGGATGGCGTAGAGAGCATAAACGATACCGTTGAAGGGGAGGTTGTTTCGAATGACCCAAGTGGAAGTGATCTTCGAGAGAAGGATGTTAAAGAAGAACAGGAAGACGCCGAGGCAAATGCACCCTCGTCGCAGTCCGTCGCAGAGCAGGCGCAGCCCATCGAAATAGAGAAATCCGACGATGGCACTCCTGATGTTCCACCAGCTGACAATGCAAAGGCCGCTCGTATCGATACGGATGCTGTTACGAATGGGGCTGTTGAAGAGGAGGAAACCACCATACCTACTCCTGTTGCTGATGTCCCAGCGTCGAGGATTCCTCGCTCGCATTCGGCCGATCCTGACAGGGCTAGCCGACTTTCGCGGGTGTATACCTCGTCGACGCTGCAGGATGGTACATCGTCCGCCACCGGTGACGAATCGTCAATATCTACCACCGCTCGTTATGCGCACAAGAAGCGTTCCCAGTCGACCGACCCCAGCCGCAAGAAAAAATTACAACGCAAGGTCGCCATTGACGACTTCGAGATGATGCGTGTCCTCGGGAAGGGTTGCGCGGGCAAAGTTCTCTTGGTGCGACATAAGATGAGCTCGGACTTGTATGCGCTCAAGGCCATCACCAAGCGTCACGTCTTGGCGCACCAAGAGCTCCAGCATACCTTGACCGAGCAAGCCGTCTTGAAGCGTATGGCAAAGGAATCCAAGGACCCGTTCGTGGTCAAGCTCTGGTGGAGTTTCCACGACAAGGAGAACTTGTTCTTGGTTATGGTAAATCAGCGCTCCTTTTATACCGCCACGGATTGCAATAAGACTGACTCCGTTCCATTTCCATTTCCCTAGGACTTCCATCCAGGCGGTGATCTTGCCACGCAGCTTGCACGTTGGGGCAGGCTAGGCCGTGACCGCGCACGATTTTATGCCGCGGAGATTGTCGAGGGTGTGGAAGGCCTCCACATGGCTGGTGTCATTTACCGTGACCTCAAGCCGGAAAACATCCTGATTGGGGCTGATGGACATATTGTCCTGACGGACTTTGGCCTTTCGAAGGAGTTTCCCCGCCGGGAATTGCCAACCACAGCACCACCTACACCTTCCGGGTCTCGTGGAGAATTCTATCCCTCCCCAGGTAGTGAGCCTACAACCCCGCCTTGGATGAAAGGCGAGAAAGGCCAGGATCTCGCCGCGGGTTGGCCAGGGCAGGGTACTGTCCCGGCCGACACAACGACCACATTCTGCGGCACAGCAGAGTACCTCGCTCCTGAGGTTATACAGGGACTGCCGTATAGCTATGAGGTCGATTGGTGGAGCTTTGGCACGATGCTTTATGAGATGCTGACAGGAATCGTACGTAAAGCGGCCGGTGCCTTCTTACGTTTTGTGCGAGAGGGGCTGACACCTATGCCGCAGACACCCTTCTGGGCGAATAATCATTCTGATATGTACGTCAGGGTGTTGCAAGATGAATTGCAATTCCCTGAAGACAGGGCGATGGACCAAGATACGAAGAGTTTAATACGGGGTGTAAGCGACCACCTGCCTTGTGGATGATCCTACATACTTATATGCATTTCATATAGCTGCTTCAACGAAATCCTGCATTGAGGATATGCGAACCACGGATCAAACGGCACCCATACTTCTCTATGATGTGAGTAGAACGAGAACGCATGCGATACCCATTTTTGATATAACACATTGGCATTTTAGCGATTGGTCGCACGTGTACTATAAACGCTACATACGTGAGGCGTCTCTTCGAGCTCGCTTGATTTTGCCTGCTTATACCCACCCCTTTCTCTCTTTTTTTTCTATTAGCCCCCTATATCCCACCCATCGACCCTTCGAATGCCAGTGATACCCAAAACTTTGATGACACGTTCCTCGATATGGAACCAGTGATAGATGATCCCAATGATCAAGATCAAGTAGATACCGATCAGGATCGCGATCATACGGACGGTGAAACCGCAGACGGCGAAGACGCATACCCAACACCTTCCCACTCTCGCAGCCCATCGGTGCACCCAGACGAGAGTGGCGTGGACGTGTTCGATGGCTATTCATTCAAGGGTCGTCATTCGGTCGTTATAGACGACGAGGACGAAGACGGTTCCGGGGATTCGGGAGAAGAGGAGACGGACGAAGAAGACATCCCGTCGGTTTTGACCGATATGTTGGATAGTCCCGCTCAACCTCCTCGGGAAGCAGAGGTTATCAGCGAGTCTCCTGTCAGTGACGAGCAGTTGGCCGAGCGTGAGCCCAAGACACCGGAAGCACGGCCACAGGCACTTGTGGAAGAAACTCCAGAGCCAGAAAAGATCACGGCTATTGTGGAGCCAGCACCATCTGCCCATCTTTCGTCTACGCCCCGAACCACAGAACCACTTGCTCAGAACGTTCCTGCAGCGGGGCCGATAGAATCTGCTCCTCCCTTGCCTGCTAAAGATTCGAAACCGAAAGTTACCAAGGTCCCCGCCTCCTCGAAGCCTACTGTTCGGAATACTCGTGGCCGCCGCGAGAAATCTGGTATTCCTGCCTTGGACCGCTTCCTTTCCGATGGTCCTGATGAAGACGGAGATATGACGGAGAAAGATGATGATGATGACGACTGGGACTTCATCGAAGCTGATGGCGAAGATCGCAACGGCACCAAGGGTACGAGTCTGTTTGCTCGCGGTGTTGTGGACCGGTATAGGTTGGCTGTGTTCCGCAAAGCGTCTACCCCATCTCAACGTGTTGGTGGACGGTCGGCCTCGGGTTTCTCGAAAGAATCGGATCTCCATGCGGTGGAGCTTGCGGACTCGCCTAGTCCATCGGAAAAGCGTCGGGGTCGTGCGCCTGGCCTGAAGTTCCGAAAGACGCCTCAATTTCTCAAAGGAAAATCACCGCCTTCGTCTTTCTCTGCGAAGAGCGCATCCACGATCAAGACATCTACCCCGTCAAATGCCGCGACTAGCGCCACCATCTCGTCAACCTCGAGCAATGGTCTGTTGACACCGTCCGTATCGGCCGCGAGTACCATGGCTATGTCACCCTCGCTGAGGTCAAAGGAATCTGCCATATCGGTCGGAAACCACAGCCAATCATCTGACCAGTCCAACGGCGAAACCGCAGAGCCCATGTCGCATCCGGCATCACCCGAGGCGCCAAAGCATGCGTCTCATCACAACGAGGAACCGGAGAAACTGAAGAGCAAAAAGCTGAAAAAGTACAAAGAGAACGCGGAAAAAGTTCTTTCCCTCTTCGCTTCGCAACGTTAGTCGTGCATCCCCTCCGCGCGTTGGGGGCTGGGTCCTTGATGCAACCCGATGATCCGTATTTCTCCCAAATTTATTGATGCCGAGTTGAGCTTCATCTCCTCGTTCTCTCTCTCTCTCATTATCTCTATGCATTACCCATTACTCACCCGCACTTTTTTTTTTCTCTTCATATTTTCATTGTCTCTTCTCTTCATTGTGGATTTGCTGCGCTAGTGTCGTGGCTTTACCTTTTTTCTTCTTCTTTACTTAAGGCCGACACGGCGCCTCTGCTCTAGGTCATAATACGTAGTTGTGTCTCTTTTCTGTCACTACAACGTTGCATTGCTGTTTTGCTTAGTCGTCCCCCCTCTACCGCGCATCAAACGTGGCATAACGATCCTTTTTAGAACCTACGAGTCGGCTTAATATTTTCATCGTCTGGTCGCTTTTACGGTCCTTTCCTTGACTCCGTTTGCAAGAAGGAAAAGAGAAAAAATCGTGATTTTCGTATAATATATACCACGTGTCCAATGTGTCCGTCAAAGTGGAAAAGACTAGTGTAGAAGAACTTGAACGCGTGTCCGTTTCAGAGTCCAAAGTCATCGATGGCCCCCCATTACAGTAACACTATTAGGCAAGTCAGTCTACCAAAGTCTAAATCTACGTCGGTGTGGTCGAGACGCGTTGTCTTCCTCCAAGACGTTGTTCTGTCTAATGACTTTGAGGAAGACGTTTTCCAACGTCGCCTTTTCTACGGTATATTCCTGAAAATCGCCTTGCGAGGAAAGGATGTGGAAGAGACGGGCGAGCGACAATGACATGTCACCATCACCATCACCATCACCATCACCCACTCCATCGCCATTGCCATCGCCATCGCGACCACTGACCGGGCCTTCACGGATCGGTACTTCGAATCGCGTGGCGACGTCGTCTGCGAGACGTGCGCCGGGGATACGACTCATGAGCACTTGGGCTCTCGTCACGTCTTCCCGGGTGGGACAAGAAAAGTGGACTTGATACGTGGCATAACGCGCGGCGAGTTCCTCGGTGGTGCCGATGGCTGTGGCGTGCCGCAAGGGTTGAGTTATGAAAACGTAATGAGGAAACGGAGGGAGGCCTTTTGGACTTACCGAGCATCTTCTTGGATATGATGCCGACCTTGTTTGCGAGTGCGGACGCTTCTTCCATAGAGTCTGGGGGGTTCGTCAGTAGGACGGTTAGACGAAACAGACAGATCGAGGTGTGTGACGCACGGGTGGTGATGACGACTGCTTTCCCGACTGCAACGTTCCTCAGCGTTCCCCACATATCCCGCTTCATCTTCGCATCGATTCCAGTGGAAAACTCGTCTATAAGCACGACAGAGGGGTTGCCTAGAGAAAAAAGAAGGAGATACATCAATGAGAACATTATCGAACGTGAACACGAGAGAGGGCTCACCAATCAGCGCAATCGCGAGCGACAATTTACGCTGGTTTCCACCCGACAGCTGGCTCGCCAACCGGTCCGCGTACATGTTCAACGAGGTCGCGACCATGAGCGACTCGACGTTGGTGTTCAGTTCGGATCCACGTTTGAGTCCCTTGAGACGTCCGTAGATCAACAAGTGTTCTCGGACGGTGAGTTGAGTGTCGATGGCGGTGAATTGGGGGCAGACGCCGAGCGCGAGACGTGCGTTGCGGGGTGAGTTGACGACGGAGATGCCCCTGATCTTGACATCCCCTGTGTCGGGGGCGACATCGCCTCCTTCAACGTTCACAAAATTTCAGCCGAGAGGTCAGAGAGGATAGACGGAACACGTACGAATCATGTTGAACGTCGTCGTCTTGCCCGCCCCATTTGGCCCCAGCATAGCGAATATGACATCCCCAGGAACCCCAAAGGAGACATCGTCCACCACTTTGTTCCCATCAAACGACTTGGTGACATGAACGACGCGCAACGCGTCGCTCGAGTGTGCGACTGCCCTCGCTTCCTTCGCGACGTCCTGTCTTGATATCTCGTTGGCGGCGAGGTTCTCGTCGAGTCGTACTTGCTGTTTGCGCGTCTTCAAGAAACGGCGTGGAATAATAGATCCAGAATCGGCCCAGACAAGAATACCGAGAAGAACAAAGCCGTAACCGAACAGATATACAATCGGCCCGCCGTACCGCATGATATCACCCATGGCAGAAGTTGTGACGGGCGTGGACCCATCGCAGAGGAGCGAGAACAGATTGACCGAAACAAAGGCTGAGCGCAACTGTCCCGCGAGTTCAGCAAGACGTGTGGAAAACGATCGTTCGAGTTTACTTACCACGCTGGCGACAGGTGAAAGGATCGATAGGGTGAAATCTGGCGGAAAACCTCTCGATGAGACTCAACAATACGATTTGAATACTGGCTTACGAATGGTCGTGATTATCTGGCTTGCTTGCGAGGTCTTTGCATATGTGAGGGTGAGGAGGTAGCCAGCCAGGTACAACTGAAAGCAACTCAGCATGCCGCACCTGCCCCTCGCTCGGGTTTTCACTTACAACATACATAACAATCTGATATCCAGCGACAGCGGCGAACGACGTGAGAGGGGATGACATGAACAACGAAAAACAATATGCAAACAGCGCGCCAACGATGCCGTATTGTACAAGGACGACCCACTGATCGAGGTATTGTGAGCAGCTGGCAGGAGGGCAAGAAAAGCGACTTACGAACAACCCAAGTCCATAGAACTGATTAGAAACAGTAGCAAAGACGATGATGACAATCGTGGCGATAATGACGCCAAAGATAGAGTCCCAAAGCAAGTGACCAAGCCAAAGACCAATCGGGTCTGATAAACCATTCGAAAGCTGCATCGCTTGGACAGACGATCGTCGCTCCCGCGAGACATACAACGTGAAGAATGCGGGGTATACGGCCTTGGGAAACGAATAAATACATGGAAAACGTGTGGACTCCGGAATCTTACCATGGCAGCCCCAAAGAATGCGATCCACTTCAAGTCTACAAGTGTTCCCCCTGCAATCGGAGGGAAGCTTGCATAGTTGGCCATGATGATGCTGGGTGTACCCGCCGTGTTTCCTGACGCGTTCAATGCACGGTTATAAAGAATGTTCGTAACCAGATTCAGCAATGTAGGACCTGTTAAACCCGGAGGAGGAGTGGCATCCCAAGCAACCAATGCATCACCTGTCTGCATGTCGATTGATATACCACCAATGGAGATGTTAAGGTAGTCCTGTTGGATCGTGGAGACAAACGTGGCATTATCGGGGACGTTTTCCGTCAACATGAACATAGCTGATTGACCGAGTGTTGCTGTAATATTCGGCGGTGATTCCAATATGCTGGCGGTGGAAGTGGACTCGATGAGGCCGATGGGCGACTTTGCAAAGTAGAGGGGGACGACAGTTTCATTCTTGAATTGGACCGTGCACGACGGATTTTGGCCCGACAAATAGAACAAAGGTACGCAGGCTCCACAAACCGCAATGAGAACAGTAAGCACAGGTGTAAGCCAACTTCTCCGTGCAACGAGCATCCGCTTATAGAATATCGTTAGCGCTTGACTGAATGGCGATCGTGCACGACCATCCGCCAGCGTGAGTGGGGAAAGCGCGGGAACTACTCGCAAGGGGTCTGGGAGGGTCGGCGCCAATGCACTCTCTGTAGAATACATCGACTTCACCCTACTGTCCGGTGTGCGGGCTCGGGTCTCAGATTCCATCAAATCGAGGAAGATGTCCTCGATCGAAGTTCCGAGCACGTCAACAGATGCGATATGACAGTTTTCAGCCTCGTTTTGAAGCAGCTGAAGTACCTTCACAACCACGACCGAGTCTTTGGACATGAGGTGATACGCAGCAAGAGTGGGGGACGGCTGTGACAGCGTGCATTGTGGTGCAAGCTCCCGAACGTGATCCAGGACCTCCAGGGATGAGTTCGCACGATCCTTTTCGTCCACGTCCTTGGAGTCGAACGTAACCTGGATGCTATATCCTTGCCCAAGATTTGTCTTCAGTGCGACGGGCGATCCCTCTGCTACCAGTTTCCCAGGTGCAGCCAAGATTGCGATGTGGTCAGCAAGCAGATCGGCTTCGTCGAGGAAGTGTGTCGTGAAAACAATGGCTCTGTCGTGCTTCACCGATGTCAGGGTTCTCCAGAGTGCGCGACGTGACAAAGGATCGACGCCTGACGTGCACTCGTCAACGAGAACGATCTTGGAACCGCCAACGAGTCCAATAGCGAGCTGAAGCTTCCTCTTCTGTCCCCCAGAAAGCGTGTTTGCATTCGAGTGTATCTTCTTTCCAAGGTCACAGTCACGCAATAGTTGTTCGTAGTCACCGTCTTCGCTCGCAGAATGCGAAGAGTACTTGATAGCACGCCAGACCCGGAGAGTTTGGTAACATGTGAGGTCCGGGAATAGGACATTCTTCTGCGGCACTATCCCGAGCGTGCCACGTGGGGGATGTCTCACACCGCCCTCGAAAGTGATGGAACCCGAGCTACGTCCTATGAGGTTTGCAATGATAGACAGTGAAGTCGACTTTCCGGCACTAACAATCTGTCATTAGAACAACCGCCCAACTTATTCCCAGTATAGACTCACCCATTAGAACCCAGCAAGACAAAGATACCGGACTTGGGGATGTCCAACGAAAGATCAGAAACGGCAGTGACTGGTCCTTTCTCACGACTGAACATGGACGGAGTGAAGATCTTACGGAGGTTCTTAATAGAGATGGCTACCCCGCTGGGGTGCGGAGGAAGTTCCTGCTTCCGCTTGCGGAAACATGACCAAAAGCCACCCGACGGCTCCTTTGCATCGTAGAGGCGCCTCTCAAGTAGCGTTCCCAGATATGGCCACAGAAATACATCAATCTGGAAAAGCTGATGAGAAAAAGGATCTAGGAAGGATGAGACAATGCTCACAATACAAGCTATCAGGATTGGGAGAAGCGTGAGGTGGTCGTCAGGGTCTGGCTTGAGGAGGTTGGTTGGCATGAGGTGATTCTCGTAACCACACATTACACGAATGGCAAAGATGTAGAATCCGGGAGGGAAGACAAGGGTGAATATCGTAGCTGCTACGGTACTGGCACGAGAGAACACCAGTGCAAGAATTGCGAACAGGATGGACGAGAATGTTGACACCACGGCGGCGAGTTGGGGACTCTTCCCGAAAGGGGCGGCCACAAAGAAAGACCAGCTGGCAAGGGAGAAACCAAGTAGAAGATGCACCACGAGAACTAGACCACCATTAGTCTGTGTGAATATTCGGTAATGCCAGATCAACGCCACGATAATCCAAGCTGGAAGGTACGCCAGGGATATGCTAACATGCCATGATCTGTGAAGCAAAATGAAGCTGAGAGCATCATTATTGGAGGGGAAGACGAGCGTACATTATCCGAGCTGAGTCGAGGAGTCCCATTGCCTTCATGTGGCTAGTCAACAGATTAGCTCGCTCTCCAGTGAAAGCTCCAGGGAGTTGATAAGCGATGCCGATATAGCAAACAAAGCTAGCATATATGTAAGTGCTAGATGAATACGCAGATGGTGGATACGTACAGAGCAATGACGAGCAGAGTTCTAAGGCCCCTGATGTAACCTGAAAGAAAGAAAAATGAACCACGAATACAGCAGGCAGTGGTGCGAACACCGACTTAATCTCATATTCGTCGCTTGCTGCTGGTTGGTCTCCAGGGTGTATGGCCATTCCAAAGGTGTTGGGATCGACTGCTCTGCTCTGAGGGCAATAAGTGCCTGGGATGATGGGTTCAACACCAAGAGGTATATCATGTGCACCAAACACTACCTCATCTATGGCTAATTGGAGTGGCAGAATGCGAGTTTCAAAATCGCTCGTGTGGCTGTAGACGTTGATGTATACGAGACCCGCATCGGCGCTTATTGTATAGTCGATAGGAGTGGGATCTGTGGGAGAGAGAGGCAGGTAGTTGAATGCAATGGCGGCGTAACACTGTGAGAGCAGATTGAAGTTCTGTGGACAGGTGGAAGGTATGTCTGCGGGGCTGGCAACCTGTTTGACGGCGCTCAGTTGGTATTCATTAAACCCGCTGGTTATGTGCGCCATGATGGTGCTCGCTGACGGATGCGCAGTGCCGTTCGTGCCGTCGGCCCATATTAGAGTCAGAGCGCCGTCGAATTGTGTGGTGAGGTTGTAAATCGGAGCGGGAGCACCCATGCCATACTGTAACTTGACATTAGAAAAGGATACGTCCAAACGGTCCGAACGCACGTTGTTGGGCTTTGCGAGGAATGTCTGAGCGACGGACAGAAAGACTGCGAAGGATATGAACAGGGTCTCGGGCAAAAAAGGCAGACTGGACATACCTCCATAAGCGACTGGGAGCAGGAAACAGCGCACCAGGTTGAGCTATATGACCTGTCGGACACGTCATCGTCGATGGCGACAGCCCAGGTAGACTCACGAGTTTGTGCTTGGATAGAATTATCCAGTTCTTCCAGAGAAGAGCTGCAAACTGCCTGAGAAACAAACCTGGACCCATATTGCCAGTGTTGTTGTCCTCGAGGATGAAGTTATGGACAGGACTTCATTAGAGGGCTATGTAGCGCAGGGAGGCTGCGTTCACGGTTAAGAGCGATCGGCGTGGTGAGTCCTGTGAGAGAGATATGTATCTTTAGTTGCCGTTGCGCGTACTTTGCGGCGGTAGTTTCTATCGGTGGAGCATTCCTGCCGTGATGTCAATACTACTTAGCATTCATAACGTTGGGCACTACGACCCCCGTTACCATCCTTGTGCTTCGAATGTTCGCTCGAGTTCCTGACACAAAGCCTGGTCTTTACCCTCCAAGCGTGCAGTCGATATCGGGAACCAAAGTACACCGTGAGAGCCGACACTGGTACCCGACTGCGGCGTACACACAGCATGTTGCAGGCAAGCTATTTTTCCCCTGGCGACGTGGGCCGCCCATGCCTTGGACCGGCGTGCTTGGCTGTGGAAAATGACGGCCCTACTAGCTCCCCCTTGCCGTTAATATAAGCTGAACATGCACAGAACCTGAGAGAATTACCGTTCCTGGTTGAAACATTGACTCAGGGCCCAAAATTAAAATCGGCCCTCATTGCTCTACATAAAAGTACAGAGAAGTTTGCCGCTGAGGAGGAGATTTATATTTGGCTCCGACGGCAGAACCAACGGGCGAACGGATGGGACGTCTGATCGGGCCGTCTCGCACTACTACTAATCCTTAATAAAAGTCGCCGACCAATGCGATGCCAGTGACCGTCGCTCCCATCACATCCTTGATATCGTACGTATCGGAGCCCAGATTATGACGCACCATCATATCCCTCCTAGATAAACAGCGACAAGGTCGTCTTTAGGCAGAGTGGTGCGGACCATGCAGGGCAATCAACCCCGTCTACGAGGGTCTATCCAACGACCATGGCGCCGTCGCAAAATTTTACAGCATCGATATAGACAAGCATGAAGACATTAGCCACGAGGTCCGCGTCACCAACATCGCATCACGCCAGGAATGTCCTCGCAAAGGTACCCACCATCATCGCTTTCAAGGATGGAAATCAACTTGGAACAATAGTGGGTGCAGAACGGGAACCACTTTCTGTGGATGTCTGATCTACCGTTTCGTTCTAGGCGTTCATTGCAAAACACGCTCCTATAAATTGAATCTCGCCTTGTCACACATCTGTAGCGCAAACTACGATGATAAAATTACAATGCTGTTGGTATTATCAAGAATACAATTGAAAGTTTGACTCCCATCTACGGGACAACCAGAGTCTCCTCGAGCTCCACCGACCTCTCATCATCCCAGTCTCTCTTAAAGAAAGTCCTCCTGTTGGGTAAAATCCCAAGCTCCACATAGTCCACCTCAAACGGCTCGATGAGTAACAACGCAAAATTCGACAGCGCCGTCACCAAATTCTTCTTGTCCTCCTCGTTCTCCGCCTCGCCCAACTTGGGCAGCTTCACAGGCCACTTCTTCATCTCCTCCTCCCCACCTTTGAGCGGCGTACCCGGGACAGGTCTACACCACGTCGCCTTCATGTGACCACTCATCCGATCAAACATCGCCACCCGCTTCGCCTCCCAATCAAACCCCTCTTCCTTCAACTTGTCATACACGACCCCACCCGGCTCCGGATACGCTCGCCGATAATTTGGTTCAGGCACGATCGCCGCCCATCCGAGGATCCGAAACTGCTCTTGGGTGCTCGGCGTCCAATACACGACCTCGACGCACCTTTTGCCGGTGAGTTGTGTCACTTTGGGCGTTCGAACGTCGGTTGTGGAGAGGATGAGTGGGAGGTCGGGGAGCGTGGATGCGGTGATGAAGGCGCGATGGAGGTGCGATCGGACGCGCGGCCTGCCTGATGACACGTCGAACGTGGCGAGTTGCATGACTGTTATGATTAATTTGCGCAAGGGGTGTGTGTGTGTGATGAGCGACGACCTCGAGGGCCGCTCAAGCTGATGCTACTGACCTGCACAGTCTTCTTTCTGTTCTCTCTTCAGAGCGTTGGCGAGCGCTTCATACCATCCTTTGCGTGCCATGTCTTTTGCTATTGCTTGAAACGGTGAAATATCG
This sequence comes from Boletus rubroflammeus, assembly GCA_038090375.1. Classification (NCBI taxonomy): domain Eukaryota; kingdom Fungi; phylum Basidiomycota; class Agaricomycetes; order Boletales; family Boletaceae; genus Boletus; species Boletus rubroflammeus. The sequence continues at coordinate 38,091 of JBBPMQ010000114.1, forward strand.
TCGTCGGTAGTGCAGTGCGAGTGTTAGTTCAAATGGATAAAGATCGTGGTTCGTTGAAAGAGTTTGCACTGCATTATATATATTATATCTCATATGAGCCCCAAACGTGAATGGAATCGAGATAAGTACCTAAGCCGTATTTTGAAAACGGGGTTCGTTCCACTTCGTAGGACCAATAAACTATGCATTCGGCATGCTCTGAACTCGGGCATGTATATAAGTGTATATACATGCATAGGGAAGACAGGACGTGGCCTGTGTGGGCCACGGAAGGGAGTCGATGGGCGAAAACGCGTTGAAGCGCTTTCCGATCTCGGACGGACGTTCTAAACCCGTGGGTGGCCTTGCCTCGCAGCGAACGAAGTGACCCGATAGGGTAGACTGAAGTGCTCGGGATCCCGCCGGGTGCGAGGCACCTCGAGGCCAGGGAGTGGTGGGTGGGTGAAACGAGCGATGAGGACGAGGGAGCGAGCTCGGACGAGGACGGGAAGGATATGGCAAAGAAGAGACTCGGCGCTGCGGCCAGCCCCAATCGCTTACTAGCGTCGCTCGTGTCCTCACTGCGTTACAGACCATCACACATCAGACTCATCTTGTAAAAAGTGGGTGATCGTTGAAGCTGAAGGCTGGGCCAAAGTCGTGGTAAGCGATAGGATGCGGCAATTCTATATCGACATCTTCTTTGACGAGTATGTACTAGTAGTGCGTTCCGAACCAGCACATATCCGTAATCTAAACAGATAAATAGAAAAGAGCGACCTGAAACAATCGAAAGATAGTTTTTTTTTCAATAAAAAAAGCGTGCGTGCCTCAACTCAACCCTTCCAAACTCTCCCTGACCGTGCGTACCCGCTGCTCCACCGCATCCAACACCTTGCCTATATTCGCCACCTCCGCCTGCACATCCCCAACCGGCGCCGACGCCAACGGCACAGCCAACCCCCCGCCCGCCCTCGCCCGCTCCGTCGCCAACTCCTCCCACACACCCGCAACCACACCCTGCAACCACCGCTCCTTCTCGTCCGCCCGCTTCATCTCCTTCCGCCTTCCCACCTCCTCCCGATTCCCAACCAACGCCAACGTCCACACGTTACTAAACACCAGCAACACGATCACGAACCACAGAATCGTCGTCGAAGAGGATTGTTCCCATGCTTCTTTGACGAGCTCGAGGGCCCCCTTGGTGGATCGCGCGGCGACGTTGTAGGCGCCGTCGAACGTGTCGTAGGCCCATTGCATACCGCGCCGGTTTCGATCGTGTTCTCGCGCTTTGCGAGCTTCTTGAGCTGATATAGGCAAGTCGGGACCTCCGATGACTTCGGCAAGCGGCGTGATGGGTTCGACGGGTGCAACCACAGTGGGATCGAGCCCCTCCGGAATGAACTCGGCCTGATGCTCTTGTATGTACATCCGCATCGCCTTGTCCAAATCGGAATGATAGACCTTCTGCCCCTCAATCGCGGATTTTTCGATCAGACCTGGAAAGTCAGGGATTGTTCAGCATCAGGATAGATGAAGGAAGACCGATAAATTACCCTTGATGAAACTCCTCCCTGTCCATTCCACTTGTGTCGTGACGATGACGCGAGTCGTGATGGAACTCGCCCACATGAGACATGTTCGGGTCTTGACCACGAAAACGCCACCGCTCGGTACGTCCGGCGATTTGGTACTCGTGAGCATCACCACATGGTCCTCAAAGTCGCAATGCACAGCTTCATCGTGAATCTCGCATTTAGTCTGTTTGGGACCGACGCTGTTGTTGAGTGGCTTAATGTACGACATGTTGCGTTGGAGAAGCTTGGATTCTTGCCCGATGGGTGCCCAGTCCGATATTTGGACATCTAAACGAGAACATTAGAATAAGGAGTAGAGATTATGCCGGGGTGCGTACCGCTGAGCTTTTGATCCACCTTCATAAAGTCTTTGATGAACCCGCTCGTAAACATGAGGTTATATATCTTATCAGGCGTGCCTGGCAAAACAGTCTCGAGTGCCAATTCACTCAGGTGGCTGCCATTCTTTGAACATGCACAATGCGTCGCCTTGTTGACTCTTGCCACAGCATACACTTTCTCGCATCCTTCCGAGACACTTGTAGTTATAGAAGCCATGTCCCGAGTGGACGCGTTACGACTGTCTGTCAGCTCGGGGTTATCCTCTGGTCGTGCAAGTCGCCAGATGTTAGCAATGACATCATAGGTCGTATCCCGGGAAAGGAAGGATGCAAACGTGTATTTGGCTTGACGAGTTGTGATCTGTATGGCATTCGGAATGACGAACGCGGTCATCTTCTTCTCCAGCGCAGTGATCTCATATATAGGAATAGACAGCTGTCGCAAAGTGATCGGACTGTGATGCACTTGAACTGAGCGTGACACGTACGTCGGTGATCCAACCAAAGATATTGGCATGGAAGCAAATATGATTTTCAGAGATATATAACCGGCCTTGGATCAAAATCTCTCGTTGTAGAGCACACCCATAATCTGAGTCGTAGGTTCTGAGTCAAGCGCTTCACAAGAGAGAAATGTTATGTTTTCACCTTCAATAAGGTAGTCTCCCTCGGGAATATTTGGAAAGAGTTCATGAAAGTCTGTGTTTCGCTTACTACTGGCGACAGCGAACCCGGTGATCGGGATATCTTGATCGTTCAAGTCTAACTCATCAGACGACGAACCTGATTCATCTCCACTGGAAACAAAGGTATCTCCATCCGAGAAATCACTCTTTGTAAGTGATATGTTTGGAGAGCGCGTTCCAGCAGGTGAGCGTATCGGTGCCGCTTGGGGTGTGCGTGTTTGGATAGAATGCGACGAGTCCGCTGGTTTGGTTGCAGTCACAGAGAGCGTTGACTTTGACCCGGAGACAGGGGTAGGGAGAGGGGGTAAAGGTGGTACTGAAGGTGGTACTTGAGACGGGTAGGACATGGGTACTCCGGATGCTGCGCCACTACGACCAGACGGTCTGCGCCCGTTGTTCTTGTGCTTTTTTGACCTCGAACTCGTCGCAGAGCGAACAGATTTAGCGTCACCGTCGCTCACCGCTCCGAGAAGCTCTTGTGATTGGGCTTTCTGGGATGCAAGTGACGTGGAAGATTCGACGACTGTATTCGGTACTGGGACAAAAGAGTCCTCGTGGCGACCAGCTTGATGTTGAACGTCAATGACGCTGCGCATGTCTGGTGTACTTTGGTCAGTGTTTAGGGGAGGCGGAGGCTGTGTTGTGCCGCGCATCGAACGCTTGGATGGTTTTTCTTTGACGATCTTGCCAGGTGTTTGTAGTGAATAGGAGCGCGCACTTTGCTTGTCAACGAAAGTTTTGAGGTTTCCCGTGGAGGAAGCAGGAGACAGTTGACGAGGAGAACCACCTGGGGAACTGGCAGAGTGTGATGAAACCCAGTCAGGGGTTTGGCTGGGACGTCCAGGTGTGGGTGTAAGCTCCGTCTCGTCAATCAGAGGTGTTATGTCACTCGTCGGACGCGCAGCAAGCGAGATCTCGTGCCTGTTTGGTATGTACCGTTCTTGCGAGCGAACACGTCGGTGCTGTAGTGACGCCTGGTGGACTTGTTCGATGGAAGGCTTGTTGCCACTGGCGTGGAGAGAGAGGTCTGACTCGGTGGGGCGAGGTGACGGGGGGATGACACCGATTTTTACGCTGCCAGAGGAATTGGACGAGGCGACATTTCCATAAGGGGAGAGATGAGGAGAGGGAGGATGTGATATCGTTTGAGAGTGAGGGCGAGCACGCATCGATGTGGGTGGTGATGGTACGTCTTGTTCGTCGCTCGAAGCACGCCCGTTGGTAGTCGGAGTCTGTGGTGCCTGCGTGTTTTTGACAAACTTGGAAAAGAAATTAGGCGGCATGGGCTATTAGATAGAAGTGTCTGTCAGCGAGTTGCTGGGTGAACACAGATAACCGACCTCTATTCAGGACGTTGATCCAACCGTAACCGTCGTCGTAAACGTCGTTGGATGTGTCTGAAACGCTGAAATTATTTGGCTTGAGGGGGACCTGCCAGAACGAACATCAGAGTACAGCTGAGACGAGCTGCGGGGGTCGTCATGAGCTTGAGATCCACCCAAAAAGGGAATGTTTCCGTCCAACCGAGTGAAAGTTACTAAAACTCCGCATGACAACTTTCTCAGTGATCCATCGTATCGTCGCCGTCCTGACCGTCCCTTTGGCATGAAGATCGCACTCCTTGGCTGAAACGGACGTCCACTTTGTCAGTAACTCTGGATGTGATCACCGCAAGAACTTTAAGCCATGATCAGATCGAACGATTGCGGGATCGAAGAATGTCGATCGTGTGGTCTACGCACCAGCGACGTTGTGAAAAGGTCCATAATGAATAATATACGACAAAGTTCTTCTTTGGTGAAGCCTCACCAACGATGAACTTTGTTGTATATTATCATTTCATCTTCGTCACACGAGAATGCCTCCGAGTCCGGTTTCGCAGTCTTGTCTAAAGACTAAAGGGGCGAGGCGAGTATCCCCAAGAAAGTGCAGCGCTCTCCGAGTTAACTCCACACCCTCAACTCGTCCTTGCTTCTTCCCCACAGTGACATTGAGCTCGGGCGCAACAGGACCGGCTTGACACGTACGTGGGACTTGACGCACCTTCGCTTCGTCGTCGATTTTCATACACACACACTCTCGAGTCTGTGCTTCAGACTTGCTCGTGCTTCCTCTTTCTCCGTCAAGCTTGCCTCCAATGGCTTTAAATCCTATCCGCAATTCCGAGGAGTTCAACAACATAGTGAGTCCCCAAAACAGAACCCGTCTCCCAAAAACTTTGAAGCTGTCCCGCGCTGCAGATCAACAATGGGCGGGTCGTCGTCATCGACTTTCACACAAATTGGGGTGGCCGCTCCGGGCTCTGGGGCCAACAGCTATCAGACTTTTCAGAAACATTCAAGCGTCTTGGGGTAGACTTCTACAGCGTCGACGTCGACGAGACAGACGACGTCGTCCTTGAGGCTGATGTACGAGTGGTATGTAAACGCGATCAGGCTACATCTAATGGTCTGAAAAAATTGCTGTGGTGTGTAGGTGCCTACCTTTATGGTATTCAAAGACGGAAACAAGATTGGATATGGAGAGGGTGTTGGTGCGGGGAATCTCCATGTCAGTGAATCTGTGCAACTCCATGGGTGCTGTAACTCTGAGCGCGATTACAGAAACTGATGGGATCACACATCGCTGGGTGGAGAGCCATTCAAGTAAAGAAGTGAAATCGGTCACTTGAGCACGTGATGAAAATCAACCCCTGTCTTACCCTGGACCGTCGCATCAAAAAGTCAACGTCATTGATGGCATGGATAAGGCGTGGCGTCCGGGAAAAAAAAAATATTTTATGTATCTTGTGCACATGCACTTCTTGATATCATGAACACCTTGACGACAGATTCGCCAGGGATATCGGTGCCCATGGCGAGAAGCCGGTCATGTGATAACGGTTGGTTTCACCGTGGAATTGACGAAAGGCGAGATCAGCAAGGAACAATTATTTGATCGAATATTGATGGGGAAACGTCCTAATATAGTAAATGATATACTGAATAAGGAGTTATCCCTGTTAAAATGGGAAATTGTATTTGTACACGAGGACATTGTTTAAACGCTCGTCCGTGCCATCGCAGCGAGTTCGTTCGTTCGTTCGTTCGCTCCTTTTCCTGCTATTCATGCCTCTCCTCGGAGGTCTCTTCCACAAACGAAACCCCCAGTCAAGACACCTTCCATCCGCTGCCCCTTCCACCGCGAACGGATCCGTAGCCTCCTCCTCCAGCAACAGAGATTCCACCGACGGTGACTATGTCCTCCCAGACAAGTCCCTCCTACCACCCTCACCAATTTACAACATCCCCGCCGCCGCATCCTCCAGCAAGCTCAAGCTGCCCTTCCGCCGCAAGACTGCCGCCCCTCCCCCGGCAGATTCAAGAGGCACCCCCCACTCGGTCGTGTCTCTCAACGATGCGCCATCTCCGTACATATCAAGCGTGACATCCGATTCTGGTCACCGCCTTCCTCCTCCTCCTCGCAAGTCGTCCCTCTTTGCCGTCTACAATGAATCACTCCAATCTGTTCATTCACTTCCTAATGAATCATCCAGTCACATTCATCCTGATACCCACACTAGACAATCTTCCTCAGACGTCCGTAGCGAATCCCATTCGTCCCCTGCCGCTCAAGCACGAAAAAAGTCTCCAGGCTTATTCTCTTGGGCCAGAGAACGCACAAAATCCAAGCCACTGCCACCCTCTTCGTCCTTGTCGCCTGCACCCTTGACCAGTCCTTCCGTCGACGACTCATCATCGTTCAATCTCATGTCCTTTCGCCATGTTCGTGCAGACTCTCCCATCACTTCCACAGAAAAGTCCACTCAATCGTTGTCAACTTCACTCCTCCCTCCGCCCCGCCCACGCCCAAGAGGCGACAGCATCGCGTCAGATTCTTCCCAAAGAATATCTGTTGCAGCATTCAAGGAAGCACAAGCTCGCAGCCGTGCGAATTCCCCCGTTCCTTCATTTCGCCCACCGTCCGCTGCGGATACCCTCCGCGTGGAGGGCAATGGCAGGAAACGTGCATCGACTATTTCTGTCGTCTCGGGCACCGACCGTCCACAGCCGAACAAGGACGCTGCTGCTGCACCGATGCCAAGCCTTCGGCTCGAGTCTTCCGCTTTAGAAACATCTTCAGATGATTCCGAGTCCGAAGAGGTTGAAGAGGTTGATAGCGATGGCGAACCCGTCCCGAAACCTAGTCGGAAACGAACAATAACACGCCGCGCGGTCGGGACTCGCGCACGTTCCGATGCCGGGCATAGTTCTGTGCCTAGCTCTATTGGTCAAATGTCTCACACTCGACAAGATCCCCCCAAGCTGCACAAGTCAGCGCCGCCGCTGACGTATCAGTCAGATCAGATGCCATTTACTCGGCCACGAGCTTCTGTTTCGACAAGCGCGTTAACCCCCAATGGAGCGGCACGCAGGGCATCTATCTTGGCAGCAGCCAACTCATCTTCTAATCTGGATGGTAAGGTGCCTCTTCCTTGGGGTTAGAGTCAGGTTTATAATGATTATTGCGCCATTCTATTATTGTTTCCACCAATTTAGCACAATCTAAGCACTCGTTGCACAAACCAAAAGATGACACTGACGAGTCGACTGACTCATCGGATGTCGACTCCGAAGACATGCCTTTGTCTGATTTGGTCGCGCCACGGCGTCCTGGGAGCTCGGCCTCTAATCAGTCCGGTAGCCGACCTCGGATGCCTGCAAAGCCGCTCATTGACATCAAATCTCTAGCTGGTGGGCCACCACTGCTGACGCCTATATTGCGGCACGAGGACTCGGTCAGAAACCTTAATACGAAACAAGACGTCGAGAAGGATCAACCGTTCTCTGTTCCCGCAGCGCTCGCGCTCTCTTCTACAACTTCTTCCCCCATATCCCCATCTGCGAGCAAGCAGACTTCCACGCCAGTCAACAAGCCCGCATTTACAGCGCACCATCGCAGATCTAGCAGCGACGTGCCCACCAAGGGACCGGATAACGATGAGGATCTTATGAATGCTATTCGGTTAGTTGGTGCTCTGGATAACGAACCGGATCAACCCTCCGAGATCGCCAAGCCATCTGTCAATCGCATCGTACCAACTCCCATTCGGGAACGTGAACCTCCCACATCGTTTACCGTGCTCTCCCGGCCTCCTCAAAGGCAAAGTACTGCTGAGACTTCGGCGTCGCTTTCACTGGCTTCACAAACCCAGTTCAACGTCCCCCATCCTCAGCCTGAAATAGACGCTCGACAACGTGCACGAACAATGGTTAACCCCGCTGCTCAGAATGACAAGTCGGACGCAGTGTCTATCTCATCCGCTGCGCGGTCATCGACGTCGCGTAGTTCCTCTCGCATTCCACCTGTGCCTCTTATTCATTCAATACCCGACTCCCCTTCAGTCAAGGAAGACTACAAGCCCGGTCGCCCTCGCTCGACCTCACGTGTCTCTACAGTCAATGCTTCCGAGGGTCGCTCGCAGCCTCCCCCCACTTCGTTTGTATCTGCCATGTCCTCCTCGGCGTCAAGTAAATTGCTATCGCACGGATTCCAGCCATCATTGATGCCTCGACGTCCTTTTGCAAGCAATAGTTCCATCCGAGGAGAGAGTCCTGCGGGGAGCTCTACTGGTGACTCGAGTAGTGGACGTGCGCCATTTACGCCCCGCGATGGTAGTGACATTGGTGTACGGTCCAAGGACGATGCCAGTGATGTGGGCTCAACGTTAAAGGCTCGGGGACATGCGAAGAAGCTGAGCGTGACGTTTGAGGATGCGCAGCCCATTCGTGGTCGGGAGCGGGCAAAGGCAGATCTCACGGGTGAGCAGAGAACGCGAGAACGGAGACGCAGCGAGGCCAAGGCTGCGATCGAGGTTAGTTTGACGTTCTCGTCTGGTGTTATAGTTCTAATCAGCTACATATTTTAGCTTGGAAAGATTGTCAATGGCCGTGGGCCTCTGGTGCGTGACGACTCTGACGAGGACGTGGAACTGCGTGGTCGGAATCCAACGATCAGCGTGACGATGGAGAATGGTGTTCATGGGACGATGCAACCTGGATGGGCACCTTGGCAGCAGCCAGTGGCCACTGGCATGACCCCGATGGTTCCACCTCAATTCGGCAATGATCCTGCATACCTCGCTGCACATCAACGTGCTCTTCTTATCGCGAAACAAACATACCAAATGGCTGTTGCCCAGCATGCACTACAAATGGCGGGTGAAGAATGGGAGCGCACGTCGAATATCGGGTTTGGGAGCGGTGGTTCTGTATATGGCGGCGGGAGCGTGTACGGCGGCGGGAGCGGGGGAAGCGTGTACGGTGGAGGGAGTGGAGGGAGCGTGTATGGCGGTATGGGTGGCATGGCGCCGATGGGCATGCCCATCATGCCCAACATGGGGATGCTGATGCCGCCCAACCAATGGGCAAGAAGCTCTGTTGCCTTCCCGAGTGCCATTGCCTCGGTCTATGGTGGTATCAGCAGTTCGCAGAGCGAATTTGGAGGTTCTGGAGGCTGGGGCACACGGAGTGTCTACGGGGACTCGTTTGGGCCTCCGTCCTCTCGCTCGAACTACGTGGCTAATGGTGGTCCCAGTAGTGCTGCGAGCGCGCACGGCGGTAGCTCAAGACCGCGCGCTTGGACAGGTGTTACGCCTTCGTCGACATCGTCAGGGCAGTCTACAAAAGCGACCGGGAAAGACCCAGCACGGGGTCGGGCCGCACCACCGTCGAGCTGGAAGAACGGCCGGTAACCTCCCGTCCCTCACCGCTGCGCAGATCATACCTCCCGGTCTTTCCTTTGCTCTCTGCGTCTTGATTCTCGTGCACGACGTCACACTCGTAATGTGTACGTTATCGCTGCAGCGACACTCACCAGTCACTCGTTTTAATGATCCTATTTTCCCTAATCTCTCGCAGCATTACTTTACACCCCGTTTTTCTTTATATCCTCATCGACTTGTCTCGCTTGCTCTTTCCGTTCTCTTATTTTTCTGGATCTGATGTTCCCTTTTTCTATTTCGACTTGCATCGTGATCTTAGCGCCTTTTTAGCATTGTTTCGGACGCACTTTCATTTGATTGGCTCGATCATACACGTCCTTTTTTTTTTCCTGTCATTTTCTCTTGCTCTCGATTTGGACTGCATTTTCATGATTTTTTCTCGTTTCCTGGAACTACACATCCGTCATTCTTTTTTTCATTATACAGACGAGGAATGTAACGACAGGCAAGTTTTATTTGGATGCGTTCTTGAGGAACGGGCAGACGAATGACACAATAGTGGCGCCGTCTGAGAATGTACGCAGTGCAGGGCAAGATCATTAATGTCAATGGACGAGAAAAAAAGCCCATCGTTGTCAATGATATTGAGGCAGGAGGAACCTGGTATCAGGTATACTCATGACGCGAGATGACACGAACTCAGAAAACCGCATGGTCGATGTCGATGTCCTCCCAATTCAGCATAGTAGCATCTACATGTGTTGCATTGAAATATCCGGATCATCGTGTGCACGTGAATGAAAACACAACAACCACGCGGGAAACGTGATCGAAAGCGTAGCGTTGCCTGTTTCTTCTTCATGGTGATAGACTGTAAGCCCAACAATGTATGTAACACGCACCGTTATATGGACCCTCCCGGCTGAGGGTTGAGATGCATATGTCGCTTGTTGCGCCAAATAAAGTGTGAGCTGTCGTGACGAGATCCATCATCGCCAGAAAGAGACGCTTCCCTTGCATTCGCAGAACCTTGTTCGCTACGGGAAGCAGCTTCGTTTAGATCCTTGGGAAAAATACCCTTGGGAAATGTTTTTTTTTCCTGTGATGTGTGATGAGTCCCCTCGAATACAAATCCGGGTTTCCGGGGGTTATTGCGAACCATGCGCTAAGATGATATGGATGTGTCAGTCAGCCCACATCCGATCGTCGATCAAGGAAGCTCACTGGCTTGCGTTGACCTGCAGCCATCCACGAAGGTCTCTTGTTCGTGTAACTGGTGACTGTGAAGGGGATATCGACGATTGGCAGGTTGGCGCGACTTCTTGGGAAGTCGCTCAGGCTCGTGTGAAGCTGACTGCTTGTCACGCTTTTTCTGTAGCAACCTTTTAAATATTGAATGGGCTTGCGTACACGATAGAGTCAGCTTGACTCTTTTGGTGACGGAATGGGAAACTCCTACCAGATCAGAGTCGCGTGGCTTGTCGTCGTGGCCATCCGAGGTTACAGGTTGCTTGTCTTGTTGTCCTTCCTTACGAGTAGATGCCTAACATGGTTTGTCGATGTGGGAGATGGAATGGGGCTTATCTTGACATGTCAGGACTATGAAGGCACAAAATACTTACATGGAAAGGACCTATGTATACGAGTCCGGGAGAATCTTGCCGAGATCATGAATGATGACTTTCCTGTCATTCCGTCCAATCGCAAGATAGCTACTGTCCGTGGAGATTGCAATCGACCGTAATTCTCGACTGTTCTTGATGACAGGGTCAATCTGAGTCAGCGTCAATGTGTCCAGGAAACAAGATGGAATGGTAGCAACAAATTTTTTTCCGTTGGCGGCTAGAGCTATGGAGTAGACATCGCCGTCATTGAGAATCGGCGCCGATTCGGCAAGCTGAGACCCAGTGGAGACGTCGAAAGACCTGATTTTGTAGTCTTTGGATGTAGCAAAAAATTGCTCAAGGCTGTCGTCGCCTGACCATGCAATCGGCGGAGGAGTGATCGTCCATTCGGGTATGGTTGTCTTGATAGTGATGACCTCGTTACCGTTGTGGACTGTCGAACACGCGGATCGAGTTTTCATCGCTTGCGGTGGTCGGAAGAGATTCGTTGGCCCGCTCGAACATAGCGATTACTATGTCACCGGAATCAAATGGCGACCGCTTTGCCACCAGTTGCGATATTCCAAACGTTCGCCTCCTTGCTGTTACCGGTGGCGAACGTGGTCGAATCAGGGGAGACGTCGACTGCACCTACGTAATTTGTGCCCTCCACATGAATGACCTTTTCATGCATCTCTTCCGGGTCCCACACCCTCGCCTAGTCTGGTGACCAGCCCGTCTATGAGGTTGCCGCGTGGAGAGGCAAACCGTCGATAGATGGTCTGGTAAATTTGGTCGCCGTTTAGGAGGGTCTGCGGCCACGTGAGCATTATGTCTATTTACGGGTTAGCATCAACCCTGTGACCGAAGGATAAGTTTGATGACTCAGCACTAAGTGCTATGGCTAAGCTTGCCTGTCTCGATGTCATCGCGAGCACTGTGCAAGATGAAATGGTAATCACCTTTCCACTCGACAACCATCAGTATGGCCACCATTTGTTGTTTCTGTGGTCACGTCCAAAACTCTGAGTCACCCAAGGGACCAATATCTCAAAACGAACGCATTCAGAGAGCCATCCACGTACTGCAACTAGGTCGGC
>JBBPMQ010000115.1:0-49866 GCA_038090375.1 Boletus rubroflammeus
GAAAACGAATGGTTCAGCTCGGCGCAACCGTGGTGTTCTCTCGAGTCACAGTACCAGAAATTCCTGAGAACGAGCTATCTAACGGAGAGGTTGAGCCTCATTCTGTCGGAGCTAATCGCAAAGAGGTTAGTTGGTTTATCAACTGTGATGATAGACATTGACGAACCTTTGGAAAATTATCAAGGCTCCCAAAGATCCAAGAGGAGTTGATGAACGCGATTCAGGAGGCAGACACAAAGTTTCGCGCTCTCCCGACAGCTCCGTCCACAAATCCTGTCGGTGAAGTGCTCTCTGTCCTCAGAAATTTCGTCCGAGATCTAGAACACCGTGTCGAGGGTACTCCCGAGGAAGACGGACTGCTGCAGACGATTCGTCCACACCAAGAAGCCTTCAAGTTCGCTATACTGGGAACTGCTCCTAACTTTGTCCCTTGGGAGAAGACAGCGAACCATTTTGAGGAGCTGCCAATGGCAGCATTTCAGGCCGACGAAGATGGAGATAACGATGCATGGGAGCAGTGGACCAACCAGAAGAAGGTATATGTCGACGAAGTCCTAAAGCGAGCGCAAGAGTAAGTTTTCTCCCCTTCCGATGTCACAGCTTTATGGAAATTCGTACCAGTGCACGTACGCGTGAACTTCCAGACAACTATCCTTTCGTAGTTCACCGCGCTTACATCAAGCAAATCACGGACCAATGGAATGGGCCAGCGATGGTCCTCTCGGAAGAATCTTACACGATTCTGAGAGCCGATCTTACGAAACTCGTCAAACTTCACTTTGAGCACATGGGCAACGGGAACGCGACACAAGCTATTTTGTAAGTTACGTGTTCCCCGCTGGTATTGTCGACGAGGCTCACCATAACACATAGGATGATCGTTAATGATCACCTCGACGAAGCTGCCGAGAGATCCAAACAAAAGATTCAATGGCTGCTCGACCTCGAGAGGAACCCAAGCACCCTCAACACCCACTATTACGCCGACTATAAAGACAAGTTCCTAGCCCACTACAAAGCCGCTAGGGACGACAGCGACTTGGTAGTCAAACTCCAGCGAGACCGCCGAGTTTACGAGAAATCCATCAACAAGGCCCTCTCTGGCCTCAGCGAACTCGGGATATCGGCCAAAGCGTCTGACTTGCCCAAGCTGCTTCCCCCTGATCCAATGGAAGCGGCTCTGAACATCATGGCGAGCGTTCGGGCATACTTTCGAGGTAGAGTTCAGGCCCCCGGCCTAAATCGGTGGCGTTGAATGTAATAAGCTGACTCACTCGGTGTGTATTTTCCACAGTCGCCTACAAACGCTTTGCAGACATAGTTCCAATGGCGATCGACCACGAAATCGTACTCGGCGTGAAGCAGGGAATCTTCAAGGCTCTCCAGGAGGGACTCCAAATCACCGGGCCGGACGCGTACGATCGCTGCAAGGGCATGTTGGAGGAACGCATCCACATCGTTTCAGCCCGTCAAGAGATCCAGGAGAAACTGCAGAGGCTCCAGGCTGCGCGTCAGGAATTGAAGCGACTGCTGTGAACAGGGTCCTGGTGGGATTTCGTGATGCAATTACAGGAATTGACATGGTTGTTGTACATCATCTTTAATTTGATTGTCTTGGGTAACCCGTTTCCATTCTGACCGATTGACGGCTCGCAAGCCAGTGATTCGATCCTTTCTCAGTGCAGATCCGGGGAGTCGTAGCCACCCGTCATGGCGAAAGGCGGCTCGAGGGATTGTAATACTTGTCAGATTGCACCTGCTGATCACCTATTCTCTTTCTCTTTCTCTTTCGCGTACGTTGGCTTTCAATGTCATATGACCTGCTCATCCACCGTCACGATAGCCTATGGTATGCGACTGTATGCGCGAGGGCAAATCCCCCTTTTGGTATGTACATTGCATCGCATCGATACGCGCGCCCCTCTGCCTCTCGCCGGTTCGATTCGAACAAACAAGGCTTCGACATGTCCAATCGCTGTAAGAATACAACCCGCTACCTGTAGGTACTTCAGTTTGGATAACAGCGCACACGCGGAAAACACGTACGCACCGGAAAGCAGCACCGCTAGGCGCCAATATATAGTACGTAGAGGATCCGTTGATCAAAGGGTATGTCGCTCGAACGAATACTCCTCATCGTCTCGTGCAATGAGAGAGCTGCTCGTGTACTATGGTCCAGACGACGATTTGGATGCTAGTATGCCTTACTTGAATGCTATGATCAAGGTAACTGGTATCCCCTTGGCCATGCGCCGCTTTAATTCACTCCGTCCATCCCTGTCTGACATAGGAAGGATTACGATTCCACTCGGTGGTACCTCACGTCTGGCGAATGGCTAAGCCAATTCTCACCGAATATGGAGATATGATCAATGAAGTACTTGTTCCCAAAGGAACTCAAATCCTAATATCTGTTGCTGCATACGATCGGTATGTTCTACCAGTCACATTTTAGATTGGTAACTGGACGTGGTGTCGTCGTAGTGATAAAGACCATCTGGGGAGAGGATGTGCACGAGTTCAATCCCGATCGCCGCTGGTTGGATAGCGCGATGAACGAAAAAGAGATCAGCTGGAATTGGCGTATACTTGAACTTGTGTGCCCTTTTGCTCCGCGTTTCGAGACATATTCACTGATATACTTTCTATAATAACAGATTGACCCTTCCTCAGTGGGACTCGGGCATGCTTGGCATGACGTTTTGCGTGCGGTCACATCCTTTGTTGCACAACAAAGAGTCATTGATAGCAGACTACAGTGTCTTGGAGATGGATGCAAGTATTCTTGTTGGAACTTGTGGGCAAGCTTGAGTTCACGATGACAGACAAGACCGAACGCATTCTTCTGCAGTTGATACAAGTTATGATCCCGATGGTCGACGGCGAACTTGACCGCGGCATACAGTTGCCATTGGCTATATCTCTACCCCCCCCTAGGATGGTTACTGTAAATTCAATGGAAAACCATATCTGACAAGGGGTTACAGGTAATGTTCAGTTGACAATTGTGAAATGTCACAAGTGCAGGCTCGTAGCAAAGGTTTGTTCTATTGATTTTTGGTACGGAAACTAGTTGTGCTTTCTTCAATTCCAACTCCTTGTGTAAGCAAACGTTTGTTGGCTTCGCCTTGATGCACCAGGTCCTCGTGGACTTGGACATCATATACTGAGCCAGCCACTTCGAGCTTAGGGTTGACTATGCCTCTATATCTAAGGCAACAGATAGCTACACACATATAACAAGACTACATATGATGGACCGCTTCAATGGTTCTGGTAGGATTTCTGGCCTGCGCCCTACGTATCATGCGATGGAAGATCCTCA
Source organism: Boletus rubroflammeus (assembly GCA_038090375.1). Taxonomy (NCBI): domain Eukaryota; kingdom Fungi; phylum Basidiomycota; class Agaricomycetes; order Boletales; family Boletaceae; genus Boletus; species Boletus rubroflammeus. The sequence goes on from JBBPMQ010000115.1 coordinate 3,326, forward strand.
CGAGGAATGCGACCAACCGTACCCGAGGAAGAACCTCCGGTGGTTACTCAGTCGTCACGGTCTCTCCTGGATGGATGACCAGTTTCCTAGCACTAACAAGGTTGTTCGTTCTTCAATCTCTCCAATCCAGGAACGATTCCATTCAGACCGCCAGGAATAACTTCGACCTGGTTCGGCTGGAAGAAACATCAGCATCTCTTCCAATTTCCATAGACTACATTTGAATCTTGGAAACGACTAGAGGAAAACGCACGGTTATTTCTCCCGCCTCGATCAACCGCGGTAAGTGCTCCGCCTGTGCTTTTCCGAGCTCTCTACTCCCAGGCACATATATGCTGCCCAACACATGCAGGATTTTCTTGCCGCTTCCTTGGACCTCGTTGACGGACGGTGACAGTACGATGACGAGGTAGCCGCCCTTGTCGAGCAATTCGTATCCCAACTTTTGTGTTTCCTCCGAGCTGACGGCGCCATAGATGAAAAAGATAGGACGATGTGTAATTCTGGCGATGACGGAGGGGAAAGAAGATGCGGGGGTGTTGCGGTCGATGACATGCGTTGCACCGAGTGCTTTAAGGAGGTCAGCATTATGCAACGATGCGGTGGTTATAATCGGGGAGAAGCCGGAAAGTCTCGCAAATTGGATGGCTGTAGAGAGAAGAGATGCCATCGCGTCAGCAAGGAGGAATACTTTGGCACAGAAGACAGAGTGATCGTTGAACGCAACATATTGTCCAACGGAGGTTGCGCCGCCCAGGATGAGCGCAGGTTTGCCCGCGAATTCGTCTCGTTTACCGTCCCAGGGGGGAGCGAACCCGAACCCAGATGGTGCTGGTGAGCAAAATGCGATGGCTGTGGCAGCGAACACCGACAAAAAGAGAAGCGGCCTGGTCAAATGTTATGTTGGTTGGGAGCTAGCACTGTGACTGAGTGGTGGAACTTCATTGATAGAATATCAAGTGGAACTCACCCTAGAAACTAGGTCAGCAGGAACGAGCACACACTCCTGGAATGTAGAGTTGTCGTTCTTCCATGTACCTTGATGGAAGCTGCAGAGGAACTTTATCATAAGCGGCGGGTTAAAACAATTTGTCCCAGACGCTGAGGTGCCTCACACTTTATCACCCTTGTTGAATTTGGTTACCCCCTCGCCTACGACTTCGATTTCGCCTGCGCCTTCAAATCCCAGAATGGCGGGATAATCTCTTTCCGCTAGCAGGTGGGCACTCTCTTCAAGTTGGATTTTCCAATCGATCGGGTTCAATCCGATCGAGAGCTGTTTGATGATGACCTCGCCGAGACCAGGGATGGGCAACTCTCTTGGGCCAACTTTGAAGGTCCCAAATTTCTCAGTGAGATAGAGGGCATGATAGACGGATAGGTGCGACATGCTGACCGGGATTCATGAAAGTGGACGGAACAACTTCAACGAAACCCCCAAGACTGCGGCGAATTTATCCCTGGGTCCATCGTACCGTGATAAACAAGCGTACGCCATCGAATGTATATCAAGGTTTAGTGACACACCGTCGTCGACCTACCTATGGCTTACCTGAGTTTGGTAGTACTAGTGGTGCCAGCATGCGCATTGCACAACACAGACTGAAATTCGGACACCGCGGCTAGTAGATCTAAAGATCTATCACTCAACTTATGTACCATCATTCGTGTGATATTCAGATAAGCTACGCGCAGCGAATTTAGTCATTCGTCGAATCTCTGGGTAATACAGATGCGGCGACACGGAGCATCGCTGTGGTGTATGTTGCGCCGCCGACAAATTCAAGACGCGGGATGCATTCAGAAAAGTGTAAGCATGCTTATCAGAGGCGGTTACAAACCACAATGATCAATCGATCATGGATAGTCAGGGACTAGTCATGCATCATGACTGTTTCTTACCAGGTTCTCGGTACGTATCAACTCAATTATCTAGTTCAGTGGTGGGTACTAAATTGTCCCTGAATTATACACCGAACCTGGAGGTTCCCGGGCGCCCCATAAGTTTCTGTTGGATTTCTAGCGTGCTACCATCATGAAGTAATTAATATCTCATAATGCATCATAATGCATACTACCGAAATGTAGTTGTTTTAGCCGAGAGTGTAGCAAATGCCAATATGCATTATGAGATTTTCCTATGCATTATGAGCATTTCTACTGTACATTCATACATGGGTAAGTGACTTCGACCACAAATAAATACATATGATCCACTTCTGGTATCCGCCCTCACTGAGCAAGTCGTACCCAAGCTGCTGTGTTTCCCCAGAGCCGACTGTGTCATGGACGAAAGTGAGGTGAAGTGAAGTGAAGCTGGCAATGATGGAGGCGAAGGAGGCGGCTGGGGTGCTGCGGTCGATGACGTGTGTTGCACCAAGTGATTTGAGGAGTTCGGTATTATGGAGTGAGGCGGTGGCTATGATGGCAGAGAATCTGGAGAGTCTGGCCCATTGAATGGCTATGGGGAAGGGAAGATATGGTCACATGAGTAAGTAATTCATTTCTGGTTGAAAGAAGGGCTCGCCGTATTGTCCGACGGAGGATGCACCACTAAAGACAATAATAGCTTTTCCTGCAAACAAGTTGTCTCACCTTCGCGCGCACGCGTTTTTGCCCACCTACCATCGCCCTTTTTGACGGTAGTGTACCCTTCTCTTCGGAGTGTCCAGACTCCATAGTAGTCAACCCGAAATGGTCGTTGAAGCCGAAGACCTCGTGTGAACCGTTGTGTCTGAATCATAAGGTCGGCCTACAGTAATCAGGGTGTCGTGAACACTACAAATTTTACGGTGACTTACCCAACCATGACTGGACTGTTTTACTTTCCTTCGTCAAAACTCCACAAGGAACGTTAGTCACGGTCCCGAGGCCATCGGCATATTGGACGATGGCGCAAGCAGGTTTACCAATCCGTGCCTTGAAGGCTGAGGATAGACACCCAAAGTTAAACACGGTCACGGTATACAACTATATAACCTTCCCTACCATGCCGACAACTTCGCCATCTTCATTATGTCGACCTCCCGTGCCTTATTCCTCAAAGAAAAATTCGGTGCGTTTGAAATAGGCGTCAAAGCACTGCCTACTCCGGGTCCAGGAGAGATCCTCGTCAAGGAGGTTGCTGTGGGATTGAACCCTGTAGACTGGATGATTCAAGCTTACGGCGTCTTTGTATCTGACTACCCCACTACTTTTGGCAGTGATGCTGCTGGGGAAGTCGAAGCTGTGGGAGAGGGTGTGACACAGTTCAAGAAAGGCGATAAAGTGTACGTCGGTTGCAGGGAATTCTGATGCGATCTGAAGCATTGATAGAGTCTTTGTTTTTTGACCTTTGTTTAGATTTCACCAAGGGAGTTTGGCAGGTGGTCATTATGCGACTTTCCAGGAGTATGTCCTCGTGCCCGCCGAGATCACTGCTAAGGTGCGATAGATGCTTCTCTCATTGCAAAACGCATGAATAACAGAATCTGTATTGTTTACAGATCCCACCCAACATCACTTTTGACCAGGCAGCTTCACTCCCAGTCTGTGTTAGTACTACAGTCATCTCCCTCTACTCTCCTTCTCCCGTTGGAGTCGGCTTGAAGGCACCTTGGGATGGTGGCCGGGACCAGTCTGCAGGACAGCCCGCCCTGATCGTGGGAGGTGCAAGCGCTGTCGGACAATGTGGTGCGTCACAGCCCCGCCTACTAGCTCTCACACTCACGCTCGCTGTACGATATCCTACGGATCCCCGACATGATCCATCGTTATTTTCAACTAGCCATCCAATTCGCCAGACTCTCAGGCTTCTCTCCAATTATAACTACCGCATCGTTGCGAAACACCGACCTCCTCAAATCGCTCGGCGCGACTCATGTCATTGATCGCAACATCTCCCCGTCTTCCATTGCCTCTGAAATCGCGAGCATCACCACAAAGCCGATCCCTTTGGTCTTTGATACAATCGCGCAAGCGGATACTCAACAACTAGGATACGACATCCTCGCAGAAGGGGGACACATCATTATTGTCTTGCAGTCTTCGATCAAGCAGGTACCCGGAAGCACCAAGAAAGTATTGGGTGTGTTCGGAAACGTGCAAGTGCCCGCCAACAGGGCGATCGGTCGCGCATTGGCCCAGAACTTGCCGGCATTGCTGGAGGCTGGCGACATCGTTGTGCGTACCTTTTTGTATCAGTCACATATCGACGTTGACACACTCACTCGTACCGCTATCAGCCTAACCAAGTCGAGGTCATACCAGGTGGACTGGATGGAATCGCTCCAGGGCTCGACAGACTAAAGAACAACCTCGTCAGTGCGAAGAAGTTGATCGTCCATCCTGGAGAAACAGCTTGATCAGAGACGGTCGGCTGTAGTAGGTATCCATCTCTATTATATTATTATTCCAAGTATTCGGCGTTTCTCGGCCTGTACTGGGTTAGAGCAAAGGTATCAAATTAACAAGGATACATTGAATTGCTAATGTCCTCGCGGGCCGCGTATACAATATCTTGCCTGGTTGACACTTCTTTGAGATACCTTGCAAGAGCGGGTTTTATCCTTGCGATCAGAAGGAGGATATACCCAACAATAAATAGCATGTATCGAGGAAAACTTCGTCGGGAGAGACCTTGTTCACAAGCTTGAGAATCGACAGTAATCGAGTTCAACACGAGATGTTAATCCATTGCATTCTTTATTGCCATTTTCGAAAGCAACCCTAGTATACTGCAGACTGCAGCTCCGATTCGGTCGAGCACGACCTTCGCGGCTTGGTGTAGTGAATTACCATGCGACTCACTCTTGAAAGAGGATAGGTCGTCGAGGAGGGGCGGTCAACCCAATAAGAGATTATAACAGAGAAATTACTATGGACAAGCACCTTACAAAGGGTGCCTTTATGAATGGCTCCAGACCAATTACCACTGTATCGTTCTGTATGATATCGCCGCGTTTCGTCTCATCAGAGTCGATGTGGATGTGTAGTCAACCGACGACAGCGGGGTTTGGATTTCGACTCTTCCCATGATGTAGACGTCGTTCCAGCACACCAGCACCTACCGTGTCCAGTGTCTCCAGCTCATCTCAGGCACCACATTCGGAAGCTTTAGCCCCTTTGAAACAAGTGTCTTGTTGAACCCCAAGATGGCAAACAGATCGGCGTCGACAGATAGTTATCTGTTCGTCGTAACACGCGTGGTAGAAACTCTGTGATCGTCATCTTTACCTGCACCCTGTGAGGCTTCGGGGGTGATTCAGCAACGCATGCATACTCGGCGTTGGGGAAATTGACTCACAAGTATCCGTATCGATGGAGATGATGCGAGAATCAGGCTGTTTGACCGTGTATGCCGCGTAATGTGTGCGTGCAACTCGACGAATTCCTCGGGAAGTCAATCTTCGTAGCTCCACGTGGACGAGAGATGTTCATACAACCTATATCAGGCAACAAAGGCTACAATCGTGCAAACCAGTTAAATTACTTTCCAAGATATCTTCCAAATGCATAGGGTATCATCTAGAACTGGACCTACTTTTGGTCGAGCACCCATTCCCGGATTCTTTGAAGGCCGACTTGCAGAATATCCGACGTCACCTAGAACGCACAGCAGTAGCGTACGGAGGATACTTCAACGGGCATATTAGGAAGAGACGACGAAGCTCGACGGGGAAATTCATGGACCCTGCAACGCCGATCATCAGACGACTGACAGGTGACACGATATTCGTTCCTTTCATCATTCACTTGGTCAACACAACATGCAAGGTCCTCACTTCGAGTGTTCTTACAGTTCTTGAGTGTACTAACCATAAAACGTCAACGGGTATCCAAACAGGTCACACTGGGCTTGCTGCTCCAAGTACGGTGAATTCGAAAGAGGCACGTCGAAAGTGCGGAGCGGCGCAGCGTGTCGTTCCCAGAGGCCGTACTTGACCAACGCCTCGGTCGTGTTGGCATACCCTCGTGCGGCCAGGTATGCAAACGACGGGTTTGGATCGAACGCCCTTGCGAACGTGGACCAGGCATCCACGGCAACTTGCGTCAAAACGAGGTCATTCCAGTCGCGGAAGGGAGGCGCAGATTGTCCCAAGGTGCCAAACATGTAGTATAGTTTACCAGAGTGGCATCTGGCCGATTCGTTAAGCGAGATGTGCGCCGTGGTGGATAAAAGCTTATCGAAAATATGGAAGGTTTGTGTCTCCGCAGGGGTATTCTTCGGTTGCGGCGGGCACACAAGTATCGGGAATAGACCTGTAACCCATGTAGCTCCTATCGAACTCGTAAGTGTACACAGATGGGAAGATGTTGTTGTTGGCAGCCGCTACTACAGTAGCTTGGTCCAGGCAGCTAGAATGTGTGCAATGAGTTGAGAAGACAAACCAGTGTCATGAATACATACCGGAATTCACCGTCTGTTGCAACGCGGTCCGTGGCATTAGCCAGGCCCCATGTCATATTGGCGTTGATGTTGCAGGGTGGAATCGGAAACAGACCAGAATGGAGTTCTGGGGGAGATATTGAGTGTACACATTCAAGAGAAGGCAGTCCTCGGAACCATAGCCAATTTGGGTGCATGGAGACCCGTATGTGGGAGCAGTGATGTTTCCCGCACCACTACACACATTGGAATATGACCATCGTTTGAAAGGATCTGCGTAGGGAATACCGATGAAACGGAAGGAGAGGTGGTCACGAGCGCTGAAGGCAGTGGATCAACGACCACATTCGACGCAGAACTCCATTCTTACCCCAAAACAGTGACATTTCCTGAGGAAACATCAACTTGGTATTGCGCGCTCATGTCGGTCTCGGTATTCGGACGGTAGGGTGCACTTTGCGAGCAGAATGCCGGGAGGCTCTCCGAACAGCCCACACTTTGAATACCATCCAAGGAAATCGTAGAGCACTCAACTGACGAGGACTGAACCCAGTACATCTGCAAAGGGCTGAACGTATCGAGCGCGAGGTAACGGAGAAGATCACTCATATCAGATTCAAAATAAGTGCCGCTGGTGGGGAGCAAAGTTTCGCATAATTGACCGCAAGATGCGATGGGTTGAGCATTCGTAGTACTCGGCGTATTGATGAGAATAGTCCCACTGTGATCCTGTGCAGTTGGCCCTGGAAATCCTTGGTAAGTGACGCTTCGATGCTTCGACATTCCGAGTCCATTTCTTACAGTTGAGATCGTTCTGAAAAAGGAGGGACAGGTGAGAGCCGACGCTGTTTGGCAACGGCGTGGCTGCTACTAATACCAATCCAAGACCAAGTAAAAAGAGCGCTCCTTGAAACAACATGTCCCTGCGAGCAGTGGGAGGGGCAGGTTAGGTTTCTGTGGTCACGAACGTCGACTAGACAACTATATTATATTTCTCCGCAGTGCATGCAGTTCACGGAGAATCCCAACCGCTGCAGATCTTGTAACTCAAGATGTCGAGTTCGTAGGTTCGTGCCAGACTCGCGAAAATAGATCATCCATCGACGCCAACAATGCACCGCGTGTAATGCCTCAGGTAATGGTTGCTGAATCCCAGTCTTTCGGGGTGGGGACGTCAGGCCGCAGGAACGAGGAGGGTAGATACAGGGATGAAGACGAGAAGGGGGTTCTGTGACATGCGGCAGGCGCACGGTCTGACCGGGGTGTGCCGGCCCAATTTTTACTTGTGGTGCGCCGTCTGTAGTAACTTGGTGCATCCACTAAACTTTGGCTACCTACTCATCCTCTTACCGTATTCAAGTTGGACATTACCAATGGACTGCACTACTGTGCGTCGTTATTATCTCTATAGAAGGCATGAAAAGACAACATTACAGTGTTTGTCCGATTGTTCACGGGTAGCCTGAACTACGTGAGTTTAATGCAGTCATATGGGACTGAAGTATCTAGTAGGGTAGCGGGGTAGACATGTTACTGAAAAGACCCGCGCTCAAGGGCGGCAACTTGAACGGAGGTAGCGTAAGTGTCCCAGGGACAAGCGGGGGATGCAAGATCTCCCACAAATCACCCCTACAATCACCAAAGTGATCACAACACATCGGCGTCGGCGTATCAGGTGCATACTTGGTGGGACTCGAATAGGCCGAGGGGAAAGAAGGTAGTCGGAAGGTGAGGTTGTAGTCTGGGGGATAGGCGGTGCTGTGCGGCTGCGTCGTGAAAGGGTCGTCAGGTATCATTTTTCGTTCGGATTTAGCAGACGGAACGTTAGTAGGTTGGTTGAGGAGGTTAGATGGGCTAAACGGTGTTCTGGACGGCCGTTGGGCTGAGGGGGGTAATGGTTTTGCGTGCTTGGCGTCAACGGAGGTGATGAGGATCATTGGAACGACGTTTTGATCGTGAGGCGAAGACATTGGCTTCTGTGCATCCCTATCGGAGAGCGCGCAGCGTGAAGACGTCGTCTCCAAGTCAATGGCTCGTTGCGGAGGCACGTTTAGGCTTTCCAGGCACACATCCATTGGGATGTCACGTGAGGAGTTCTTGGGGAGATCTGGACTTGCATCCCCTAGACTCAGTCGGCGCAAGTGTTGTTCCAATCGTTCAACCAGATAGTCATTCGTTGATTCCGAGCGCAGCTGGAACATAAAGGGAGATGTAGGGAATACTGGAACGGGATGTTGTGCGAAACGGCGTCCACTTTCTATGTCAGATAGAGTGCCTTGGAGACTGGAACTTGAGGTGCTCATTCTGGATGAGCAGTTTTCCTCCGTGGCGCTCAGGAGGCTTACAGCATCGGAACGGTAGCGTGAAAGATGAAGAGAAGATGATGTAGAAGGGTCAGGTGAAGGGGGTTGTGCAGGTGAGGAGTCGTGGTCAGTAAAGGGCGGAGGAAAGCTTCGTGAGTGAGTCAGAGAAGATCGACGAGAAACGTCTCTGCGTGATCTCCGTCGCCGCAAGGACTTGAATATATCCGTCAGTTTTATATGTGGGAGATCACGAAACCGATGACGGCCTGTAAGCTTGCGCTCATAATGGTCGCGATGCATTTTTTTGGTTTTTCTTAAGCGAAAGGAAGGCGAATGGAGCATTTCTGAGGAGGAAGAAGTTCTGAAAGAGTGGCGGAGGAACCGCGTTCATCTGTGGTCCAGCGTATGCACAATTCTAAACCAGACCGGGGCCGAACATCCGTAGATGGACGTGAAAGTTGTGATAACTATCTCAAACGAGACCAGGGCCCGAGACAACGAGACTGGGTCATGTGTGTCGCGACGACGTTTGACACTTGACACCGGTATCGAACTCGCTGAATGGGCGCCCGAGTGCCACTGAGGAAGGTCAATCTGTTGTTATAGAAAGTATGTGGGTGGATACGTCTCGAAACGTGGCGCGAAAAGGCACACAAGTTCGAGTATATGCCGATACCCCCAACCAGCGATCGGGATTGAACTCGTGTGCATCCTCTCCCCAGAGGTCTTTATCACTGTGATATCATGTCCAGTTACCCATCTGAAATGTGCTTATGTGACGGCAACACCCACCTTCCTTGTATGCGGTTATAGATACGACAATTTGGGTGCCTTTGGGAACAAGTACTTCATTGATCATATCTCCAGCTTACGTGAGGATTGGCTTAGAAAGTCATCTCGACAAGCCATTCGCTGGACATGAGGTGCCGCCACGTGAAACCGTAATCCTTCCAGTGTTGGACTAGGAGGGACAAGGTAAATTAAGGTGGCGCATGCCAAGGTGACCGTAAAAGCGCTCAGTAAAATCCCGCCGGACAAGTTAGTTACCTTGATGACAGCATTCAAGGCATAACATCCAAATCTGCGACTGTGAGCTGTGGATCGCCTAGTCGCTTCGGTCTTCCTTATCTCATTTCTAGTCGGAATTGAACTTTGGGGTTCCGTGCAGTAGATCTAGAGTTTGCGGTACTTTCATGATCCACGTTAGAAGCGTCATATTCATGATCTCGAATAATGAGAAAGGGTGAGAATCCTCAATAAAACTCACCGTCATCTGCATCCATGTGGGCCTTGACTGCGAGATAGTCAACCAGACAGACTGGTAATGGGTACACATCCCGGCTACCCTCTCCTTGTAAAAAGGGCGTCTGCCTTCTCCCGTATTAATTCCTTTGCAAGCATCAGTGACCACATCACGCGTGCGTGCAAGTCGAGAATCTAAAACCATGATCAGTAATCCATTGGAGTGTCCACGTCGGAATATGCATTGTTGAAGGGCCACTCGTATGAAAAAAAATTGCTCTGCCAGTGGAGGCGATGAGGTTACGCCCAAAATTACATAAGTTACAAGGAACCTGACTCACTGACTCGTCATTGTCGGATATGAGATCTTGCTGAGATGAGTCGTTCCTGGCACGCCAGTTTTCCCGCATGATTCCAAGTCTGCAGCTCACCTCGTAATGAGCGGCACCCCCTTTTTTCTTCGACCCCCTTTTAGGCAGGTTTTTTTTTTCTCTCTTGGCAGGTCCAGGTTAGCTAATGAGGTCTAACAGGTCTAACACCGTGCCATTACCGCGGTCCGCTATGCTACATTGAATTAATCAACTCGTATATCATAGGTGTTGCTTATCGTCTGATCCATCATCATGGCGATGGCCAGGGCTACACACGGTGCACGGTGCACCGCCCCATTCCCTATGGCCAGTAGAACGGTGTAACTGTTTCATGGTTTCAAGTTGGCCCCACGTGCATCTCACAACAATTGCAATTTCTGTTTGGACGGAGCTTGCTGCTCCCAGAACAGAATGCCCTCAGATTTGGACCTGTATCACGCCTACATGATGGAGGCACGCTCTCGGACTAAGCCTAGTCTCCCAATCCAAATTTCCAGAAACCTCTCTAACAAACGCCGGCATAGATCTAAGCAAAGAGAGATATGTGCCAAGGTCTGTCACTTTCGAGTGGATCCCAAAATACAACTCTTTCACTGACATGTTGTGAAGGAACCGCAACAACATAAGAATGCATTGGTACTGTCATAACTTAATGTAACAGGGACCTCCACACCATTACCACAGTCGTCCCCGTTAACAGGACGTTCCGAAATCAGCAAAGGCATCCCTCTGAAGAATCAATAACCCTCAAAGAAATAGATCCGAGTTATCAAATTCAATCAGGTCCTCCAATTCCCAATCCACATGTCCGATTCCACAACGATCGACAAGTGATCGAATGATGTCAGCGGCAACCGGAACCGGCGAGAAAGCAACCGCAACATATGCATGTTCAGCTGCACCGAGGAAAATGTGTACGCGTCCGAGGATAATAACGACACGGAGGTATGTGGAGCTCAACATGCACGTGTATGTACATTAACCATCCAGCCTCTGTGAAGCTCCTGAGTGCCAGTCAATGTCATTCTGCATGTCGCCAACAACATGGGCGTTCGGTGCTCGCGGAGAAATGCACGTAGGTTCCATTTTCGGGATGGACTTTGACGTTAACTGGAAAAATTCGACAGCAAACAACAAGATATCTTTCGACAAGACAATGCCGCCTACTGCTGCTGTGGGTACTGCGGCTACTTTGCAGTGCCTGGCGTCCTGCCATAAGGGGTACGACAGCTCTGACATCTACATCTATCAAAGGGGCAACAGTTGAGTGACAGAAACGTGTTGATCCAATGTGCTCCACGGTGAGATGCGAATCGTCCTCGGGTTACATCTAGTACGCGAGATTTTTTGATTCCGAAGATCCATTCCCGCGCTATTGCGCGACTTGGCATCCCCCTTCGATGTGTGTCCCGATCGCTCCGTAATCTTGCTAGAACGCACGACTGGCCAGTCGCCGAGTAAAGTGTCGAGTACGGCGGCTGAGAGGCGAGATCGCATTTGATGTGTGGCAGCCGAGAATCATTGCCCGTGAGCCTATCTTCCCTTCACACAGGACAGGTCATCATCAAACTTTCTAGAAACACCGTTGATAACGATCTCCCCCAGGACCTGTCAGTGGCATTGCGCTTCTAAAGAGGGCGATGCAATGTCCATGTGTTGAGCGCCCTAGCAACGACGACTGTTCCGGCAGCACCCCATCGCAGAAAGCCCGCATGATCCTGCCGTGATGTAGATGGAAAATAAGAAGCGTCGGGATTGCGAACCCTGGTGAACAGCGGCGCAGCTTGCCAGCTGCCAGTGGTCACGGGCGGGCATTAATAATTGCCTCTATTGTGCCTGGTGTGGATGATATGTTCTCAATTGCCGAACGAGACATGGTATCATGAGGATTCCTCTGGGACATGGGACACGTCGGTACTGCGAAATTAAGCAAAGGTACTACTCATAGCATGCTAAAATATGGAAAAGGCATGTGTCGAGGATAAGAGCTGGTGTAAACAAGTGTTAGTTCCTGTCCCTGCATTCAGCTTGGTGAGCCATACGCAAGTCTTCAACGTTGCAACTTTCATCATCGTTCATAAAAGTGGCTGTAATAAGTCACGCAAGCCGAAATGCCGTCAACGAGAGCAAAGTTGCCAAAGGCGGTGGCTGTACACTGGTAAAGATCCGCCGTCGGACCTCGAGGCCTCAAGCTCAAGCCAAGGATGCGAACAGCTGGCACAGTGCGAACAGAGCCGATACCTGCAACGCTACCACCCCCCTGTTTCATGCGAACAACACGTTCCTTCTACCGGACTCAACGCATTCACCGCTCCCACTCCCACCCCTCCTTGGCCCACTCCGGCATCTCCGTCTCAAAACGTCCCAAACTCAGCTCGTATCTCAACGCATGCAAAAAAATGTACAGCTTCTCCGGCTTGGGATCCGGATGAAGCGGTAGATAGCATTCATGGCAATAGAGCGTTCCCGTCGCTGGGTCTGCCTCAGGTTCGGGTGTAACGAGCGATGAGAGGCGGGAAGTGGCTTCAGCCGTGGTTAGCTGAGCCGAGTCTTCAGCTTCACGTCGCGCGGGGTTATCGCTGTCGGAGGTAGATCGCGCTCCAGCGGTACTCTCTGACTGGGGTAAAGCAGGCGTTGGAGGGTGCTCCGCGGGATCCTCTGGCGAGTCAGTGCCTTGTCCAGAGCGCTCTGGGTCGTTCTCCACGGCCATTAGTTCCAGGATGCTCCTCCCGCCCTTCTTCCGCTTGTTCTGCGGCGGCAGCGGCGGTGGCCGTCGGAAACCTTTTGGCGTCAGCGTGCCCTTGGCCCGAAAAACGACATCTCGCCATCGACTCCAATCCTCGTCTTCGTCCTAGAATGACGGCAAGAAGAAGAACAAAACGTAAGTGTCCATTCTCTCTCACGGGAACGAATGATGCAGAGAGCGACGTCCACACTTTCCCAATGTCGGGAGGTAACGGAAAGAACGAGTGCACGACAAGCGTGAGACAGACCTTCATATTCCTCAAGCGCGTGATGATCTGGACAGCCTCCGCAGAGAGAGGGACTGGAGAACCCATGCCGATGTCGTGGCCCGTTTCTCTAGGAAGCAATTTCTTTTGTTGTTGCGGGTATGATTCTTTGTTCTCGTCCTTGGTTCTGCTCCCGGTCTCACTCGAGTTGAGTTTTGGGTCCAAGCATGTGCCACTGGTGGTTAATGACTCGGGGCTATCGTCACTCTTGAGGTGTTCGGGTGGGGAAGGTGCGGACCGCTCGGAGCTAGGTATGACGTCAATACCGTTCTTTCCCAGGTTTGAACCCTGCGCATAGAGTGAGTATACAGTGGAGTTTGCAAGCGTGGAAAGGAGGGCTAGGGAAGACGTATGTGACATAGTAGTAGAAATGAAAAGAACAAGGGTACACGCAATACGGTGTATTCGCCAGGTTCAATGAGAATCAAAACCGAATGAGACTTACCCATATTCGCTCTTCCGAGTACACGGGATCGTTAGCGATGGGATGTCCGAGGTATTGGAGGTGAACCCTTATTTGGTGCGCTTCAGGGTTCATGTTGTTACGACAGCGTTGATAAGAGGGCGAGGGACGCCGAGAGTGACAAGAGGGATGACGGAGTTTAACAACAGGAACAGTAAAGACGCAAGATGAATGAGGAAATGTACTCACAGCGGCCCGTAAAAGGGCGACCTGAATGATAAAACAGAACGCTTGATTTAGTTGATGCTGGTACGAATGCAAGTGGGAACATACAGCGAAGGACACTCGTATCAGTATTAGCGTCATAGTGGAGCCTGTTGAATATCGTCTTGGCTGGCTGGCAGGACATTACCAGGAGTTAAAACGGAAGTGGTAGAACGGCAGGAACCGTACCTTTCCTTCCGGATGCACAATATTGAGTCCCATCTGTCTGTCTACAGTTAACAATGGTTCCTCACACACAACTTCTTCTTCCCTGAATAAAACCAACTAGTCAACATATTATTATATATATTGAGGTCCACGGATGGAACGCACGCAGGAAACTCTCCTTTACATCTCGCCACGTATTCCTTCCTCACAGATCCGTTCATGAATTCACTCGTGAGAGATCGCGCAAGACCAGCATTAAGCGGGAGTATCATGAGACCAGAAGTCAGTCTATCCAATCTATTGATCGCTAGAGGTGGCAGGCTTGCATGAGGGAGTGATGGGACGAAACGAGACACGAGACCCACTGTATACTCTGTCAAAGTCGAATTCGTATCGGAGCATCTCGACAAGACTGTGTCGGTAATATCTCCCCGATGCATGGACAGGCTATGATACTGTTTGAAAGTCTGGTCGGCAAAGGGAGAGGGGGATGACGTACGATGCTTCCAGGTTTATCGATCACGAGGAAATCCCGTTCATGGTCGTGGAGTACGATCTTGACAGGGGTGGCCGTGACAGGCGGTTCATGCCGATGAACGACGTTCCTTGAATCAGATCCAGACGATCGATACTGAACGTGCTTTTATTGGGGGAAACCACTCACTCGATACGGTCCCCATTCCTGACCACTGTGTCAGGTTTTGCAACCTTTCCATTGATCGTGGTGACACCTGAATCAAGAGCGTACCTCTACGGAGTAAGGTACATCCATCAAGATCACACGGATGATATGAGAGGGACAGCGCACCCACATAATACTCCATGCTGCGATCTCTGAACTCTGTTGAAACGATTTCTAATATCTCCCTTCCAAGCCACCGCTCCTTTGCCATAGTCGTGTACGGGTACCAATACGGGGGCATCTTTTTGAGACCGCCATTTCGGGTTGCGGGGATGACGACTTGGGAGGGCTGGCGCTGAGCGAGAGTGCCAGACATGGATGCAGAGATGAAACGAGAGAGGACGTGTCTGAACTGGTCGCGTGAGGAGAGTGTTGTCAGTGGCAGTTGCTCACGCGATTGGAGCTTGAATTTGTGGAGGTGCGCCAGGACGACCTGTCGGTTGGAAAGGAACTGCCAGCGAACGTGAGTGAGTACTAGAAAAATGAAATGAATAAAACCCACAAAAAACAAACGACAGGTCCGATTGCAGGTATCTTTGATGAGCGATATTTTTGGGAGTAGCACTATGTTGAGTCGCTGTGTCGTGTCATCAACTGAGGCAACCGACCGTCGTCCGGTATGAAATATCCAAAGAAGATAGGCTTTATTTCCTGTCACACCGCACCATCCGCGGCTTCTGCTTCAATGGATAAAAATTACCGTAGGCCGTCTTGCCAAGGACTAACTCATCTTAGGATACCAAATGACCGCGGGAGACCGCCCGAAGCAATATTAAAAAAAAGTCGGCATCAGGCAGTGTCGGGCGCGCCCGAGGAAAGACAGTAGTACTACGAATTGGACCGCCATAGCCATGAACATGAAAACATGGCGGATGGGCTCCCGCGTTTCTTCCCCGCACGGGGAGCACATATATAATTGGACGCTTGTACTGCGGTACCTGCTAAATCATTCCAACCTTGCATCTATGATCATGTGCATATGCCTGTTCTATGATGGGGTGGCGAGCCCGTGTAAAGACCCGCAGCCTCAGGCAGGTGCTCTTCACACACAACATAGACCCTGCTACTTCCCGGTGTGTCAAACACTGCCGGCATGCATCAGCTGTCAATTGCGCAAGGTACGCCATGTACATACCATATCACTCAAGGACGCGTATGTCAGGAGTGCTGTGCCATCTGGGTGGGAACGGCGACGGCTTTCGGACGAATATCGGTTTATCAATCGTAGTATTCAGCGCTTCCGGTGATGCATCAGCAATGATTTGGTATGTGCGCTATTCTACTCTCGGTCGAGTCTAAGATTTTTTTTTTTTTTTGACGGCAAAGGAATTTGAATATATAAAGCATGTGTCAGCATTATTTCGTGCATGGCAATGTCTATCCAACGGGTCGGCAGATTTCAGCGGTGTCTGGAATTCCGACTTATGCTGTGGTGTTGGTCTCCACACGAATCTGCAGATACATGATGGGAAGACGAAGCTGTCCAAGAAATGTACGTGCGAACTGATGTTGCAGACGGACATCACCAAGTCCGGACCTCATTCTCAGCAACTATGATGCTGACCCTCTGTGTTCGCCAGGATCGCCCACTAATTGCATTGCCGTTTGCACGGCACCATTTTCTATGCTCAGGACCTATAAACGTATGCCATCCTGGAAGGACTCACAGCACTCCACTGGCATCTTTTCATCCGCCCCGCCATGGGTAATAAGCACTCCTGCATATCTGCCCCGGACGATCGACCCCAGATCAATGTCATCAGTTCCCCTCTTCCCGTCTCTCACATCACTTTAAAGTCCCACAGCTCCCACCATTCTCTCGTCAAATCCTTCTCCTCAAACGACACCCTCCACGAGAAATATCGACCCCGCTGTGACAGCGACCCCTACCAGTGCTTCGTCCCTCCGCCCCTTCCGTTCCCTAGTGTTTCCACTCCACCACCTCCCTCTCTCCTCCGCCAATCTCTATCTGCATATATCTCCCAGGCACAATCGAGACCACTCGGGGAACAAGCATCCCTTGCTTACTCAGCTTTCTTACAAGCGTACCCAGAATACAGAAATACCTGGATTATAGACACTCTCCGGCGAACTGACTTCGCTAGACTCGACCGCGCAGGCGAAACCTATGTCGACTATATGGGGGGCGCCCAACATCCCGAATGCCTCGTCCACGTCCACAGTGATTTTCTGACACAAAACATCATGGGTAACACCCACTCAGTCAGTAATAGGTAACGTTGTATTTTCACAGAATCTACCCGATCTCATTTGGTCCCACGATAGTTCGAGATTGTCCTCGGAATGTGCAGACCAAGCCAGGGAAATGGTGCTTTCATTCTTTCAAGCGCCGAGGGGCTATGCCGTCATTTTTACCGCAAATGCGACGGGAGCGCTCAAGCTTGTCGGAGAGGCATTCACTTTCCAGGAGGAGAGTTCTTTTGTTCTCGGTGCTGATTCCCATAACAGCGTGCATGGGATTCGCGAATTCGCAGCGCGACAAGGCGCTCAAGTACATTATATCCCTTCAACTCCTAATGGAGGTTTTGAGCCGTCAATCGCCAAGGTAAGATAGACCTACCTGTCCTCCGTGCGCCATCTCTCCTGCATATATGCCCCGTTCTGAACCTGCTCTCCTATAGGATGTCCTTTGGAGTCACCGCCCGATTTCTTCGAGCACACCGTCACTCTTCGCACTCACCGGCCAATCAAATATTTCCAACTTCAAAAATCCGCTCTCAATCCTCCGCTATGCTTCCTCTCTTGGATACAGC
This sequence comes from Boletus rubroflammeus, assembly GCA_038090375.1. Taxonomy (NCBI): domain Eukaryota; kingdom Fungi; phylum Basidiomycota; class Agaricomycetes; order Boletales; family Boletaceae; genus Boletus; species Boletus rubroflammeus. Next base: position 20,911 of record JBBPMQ010000115.1, read on the forward strand.
ACTTTACTGGATGCCGCTGCCTTGGCACCTACCTCTGTGATCTCGCTGACTGAAACCCCTGTCGATGCAATGGCCGTCAGTTTTTACAAAATGTTTGGATATCCTACTGGTGTTGGAGCGCTCATCGTCAAAGAGAGCTTTTTGGCTATGTTGAAGCGACCGTGGTTTGCCGGCGGCACAGTGGATGTTGTACAAGTTCCTGGGACGCTGGTTACGAGGGCGGCGAAGCTGCATGAACAGTTTGAGGTATCAACTTGCCCTCAAACCATATACCTTGAAATAACTGACTGTATGCGCAGGATGGAACAATCAACTACCTAACCCTGTCGGCGGTCACTGACGGCCTTCGATTTCTCTCTGCTTACCTCCCTTTCCTTCCGCTCCGCTTATCGTGTCTGATGCATTTCCTAACATCATCTATGGCTGAGCTGCGTCATGACACAAACGGCATGCCCGTCGTCAAGATTCTCTCCAAGCTGCCCTCTCGGCGCCTCAAGTCGATCGGCGAACAGTCCGACACCGGCTCGACTGTCTCTTTCATCATCCTCTCCGTGAGTAGACTTGCCCACCTGTGCGAGAAGCACGCTCATGCCATCCTCACCTCTTCAACAGCCGAGCGGCGACATGCTCCCAAATACCTTCATCGAACACGTCGCCACGATGCACAACATCTCTTTGCGCACGGGCTGCATGTGCAATCCCGGTGGTGCCTCGGCGCTCCTCGGGATTCAAAACGTCATGGGTCGCCTATGCGACGGTGCGACGCTCAAGGATACCGAGAGGCTCGTTGGGCGGGAGTTGGGCGTCGTCCGCGTGAGTCTTGGGCTCGGGAGTGATTGGGGAGATGTATGGCGTGTGATTCAACTTTTGGAGGGGTTTGGGGACGAGCGTCGGCGGATGGCGTGGTGGGATGCGTGGACGCAGGTGCCGATCGGGCAGGCGGTGTGATTTGCGATCACTGCGGATTCCGTGGTACATCTATGGTCCATTTTCCCTCTCTTTCTTTCTCTTCTTGAGATGACTTGCGGTCTCTTGGCAGCTCCGTGAGGCGGATTTCGGCCCCTTTGAACACTTTTTGACAGGAAGACGAAGTGACGACCACATGCGCGAATTAAGTTGCGTTCATACCCTGTACACATCGGATCCCCCTTTTTATCCCCCCTCCTTTGCGTAAACTCGTTTCCCTCGTAGATTGTAGTAGTAGCATCCGTCCTGTCACGACATTAGTCGTACTTGGCACGATGGTCGAGCTAGGCTTGGATCGTTTACAGTAATTCAATTTTTTTTGGTCGGTCGTAGTGGGATCTTACTTGTAGATCTGGTGACCAGACCGTTGTATACTACGTATGAGGCAAAGCCGTCGATGAAATCGAGATGGAAATCGAGATTGGTCGAGGTCTTTCCGGTACCTGTTCCGGCAGTAACTGTGCTATCGAGTGCGTTTAGTAGGTTTTGCGAGGGAAGCCTGGAGCTGGAAAGCTACGCTCGAGAGCCGTGTCAGTCCTGCCAGAGACTTTTTCAGCGAGCGTGGTTGGTTAGATAGATAGTCGACACGTTGCAAGGTCTTCGACGGGGCCTCGGCGATTGCACTTGTATAGAGACTCTGGAGTCCATTTTTTCATATTGCGCGTTCAACTCGCTCGACACTCGATTATTTCGCAACCAGCCACGCGTGAAATCCAACATTCTGCGATTGGCAGCTGGATATCAACGTTCGTTTTGTAAAACCCCTAACGAAATTTACTAGACCCGTCCTATCGACGGGTCGCCTCATAGACGCTGAGGTCCCAGACTATCTTACTTGCTCTATTACAGCGACCGCCAAGCACGAGCTACGAAAAAAAAAAGATCACGGTATGCAACATACCTTCAAGGATCCGCACCTCGACTGCCCCTAAACATCACTCACCACCTACACACGCTCTCACTTCCCTCTGCCTCCGATCATTCCTCCCCTCCCTCATCATCATCCTCGCCCTCGCCCTCGCCCTCGTCCTCGGACACCTCCAACCCAGCCTCCCTCATCCGCGCCTTGTCCCGCCTCCGCTTCGTACTCATCTCGTCGAGCAACACGAGCAGATCCTCCTGCTCCTTCTCCACGTCCTTTTTATTCCCTTCGACTCCCTCCAACGTAGCCTCGAGATTAGCGATCCGTGCGTGGAGGTTCTTGAGCTGTCACAAGGGGATCGTCAAATCAACGGGATGACGGGGACGTGTCGGTGGCGTGTAAGCGAGAAAGACGAGACGAGACACATGATCGCGGTGTCGGGACCGTGACCATCACCAATGGTGGCGAACGGAACATGGACATGGACCACGAGACGTACCTGTGCAGAAGAGTTCGTGGTGAGGTCTTTGAGCTGGGCTTGGAGCGTGTCTATCTCGGTCGCTTGTGTGTGGATCACGTCGCGCAGCGAGCTGATCAACATGGCAGACTCTGCGCTGGGGCCTACAATTCCAACAAAAGGGGGAGGAGGAGAGGAGAAAGGCGGGATCATGTCAGCACGACAACGTCCACCTGAAAAAAGAAAACATACCCGAAGACGTCGAGGAGGACAACACTTTGGGGTCCGCGCTCAACCCGCGCTGTACCGTGTCTAGTCCCAGTCCGTCGATCAATCAGCCAATCGGTCGAGCAAGTTCAGTCGGTCCCCGTCAGCCCATCTCTCTCTCTCACGACCGCCAAGAATCATCAAATCCAACTCACAGTGGTTCGATTTCCAGAAATCAACAAAACCCCAGTCGAACCAGATCTCGCCTTCTTGCTCGACTGGATTCTGGTTAGGGTCTACCCCGACGCCACCCGACGTCCGGGAGGACATGACCATCGACTCGGGAGTGATCGATTTGAATCGGTCGTCTTCACGGAAACGCGTCATTTGACCGATCAGCGCATCAACGCCGAGCCGAGAGATGATCGGGTGAATCGTCAATCTGTGCAAAGGGAAATAAATAAAATAACATAAGATAGAGTAACACGGTAAGCGTGAAAGCAAAGGGGGGAGATGATCACCAACCGTGTGATTTCACCAGGTTCGCGATTGAATTCGTAGCATAAACCTAAAAGGAACGCACAGAGACCAGGAACGAGGCTTTCCGTTTCCATGGTTTGATTGATGGGTTCCACAAGCTGTGACAGCCAAGTTCGAGACGAGCGCAGACTAATCCGCATATAAAGACTCACCACGCCCAATCCACCAGCTTCGAGAAACTCTCTGACGGCTTTGGGGTCCTCCCAGAGCCATTGTGCCAGCAAACAAAGATACCCCACAATCAGCCGTTCCCATTCCCTCACTTCCTTCTCGCCCGCGACGTCCACCCGCGATTTCGACAAGAAAGACAAGGAGAGATTTTCAGTGAAGAGTGGGATAAGGCTTTGTGGCGCATCGTCGTCGTCTGGCTCCGACACACCGGGTGGCGGCAGTGTGCCATCGGCTGGGACGAAAAACTGATCTTGACCGGGTGTGGAGGGTGGAAGCGCTGAAGAGGGCTTGATGGATCGTGCGAGCGCCTTGCAACGCGGAGAGGATATGAGTAAATGCGCGAAGAGGAGGGTGGCAAAGTGGGTGGTTGTGACGTTCATGATGCTGAGCGGGGAGGTGGGTGGTATACACAGGGCATGGAGGAGTGGGGAGATCATCGGAGCTGGTGTTGGGGCTGCAACGAGGGTTGGTACGATGAACCTGCAGGATATGCCGGAGCGAGAGCGCACCTTCCGGAGGGTGCATGCCTTGGATGATCGCTTGCTTTATCTCCTCTTTGCGGACAAAATTCTTGGGAATATTTGAATGGACGAGGCGAAAACTGGGATGGAGGACTTACACCGAAGACGTTGAGAGCAGCGCCACGCAATTCGAGAGCATCCATCAACCGTCTGTCACCGTACAAACCATTGTACTCCCCATGCAAGGCGAGCTCTACGAGCACGTCGAGCGCAGATGCAGGCTCTAATCTATCCCACTCTTCGCCATTTGTCTCAGGAACGGGCATGTAGGGTGTCAAAATGACGTCAGACAAGGGGAATGCAAGATTACTGGGAAGTAAACGCAGAGCCTGTCGGGCATGAGATCAGGGAATGTGATCAAGTAAGTGCTTACCTGGGTCTTCAGGGGAGTAGGTGCATTCGAGGCGAGCGCAAGCTCCAGAAAACATCGGACGTACAACATCGTCTCTTGATTCTAGAGCACAGTCAGTTGAGATGAGAAAAGGACGACAAGGATGATGCTGACGCTGCTGCCCTTGGAACCAACTAGCATTCCCATGATCCTAATGATGAGATTTACGTTCGCGGTCTTTTGTTGATCCCAGAACTGCAACGCAAACTCCTGGGGAGGACAATCCTGGAGTTGGAGATTTGGTGGAAAGAGAAACAGGGAGCACAGGAGGGCTGGCAGCGATGTTTCACGGAAGTAACTCTGCGCAACTTAGGATCGCCAGCGAATAAAAGAGTGAAAGACATACCTGGTTTGAAGCATTGAACCGCAACAAGCCATCTGCACACCGCAGTGCATCATGAGTGATGACCCCACCCTCGACCCCACCTTCTTGAGTGATGATGTTGAATAGCTTCTCGAAAGCACCCTCGAAGGCAAGGACCTTCTGGATATCGGGACTTTGCGAAATTAATAGTTGTATCATGACGATACTTTCTAAGGGTATCCTCGTCAGTATGAGGAAGAAGGTCCAATTTCGATATGTTCATCCAAAGAGGTCGAATGACTCACCATTTCGGATGATTTCACGCTTGTCCTCCAAGACTGATATGATACTGGGCGCGCCATTGGGTGCCTTGAGAAAGTATCCCTGGACCACCGAACGTCTGTTCTGAAGAAGGGTTGCCAACAGCTGCAGCGTCGCATAGCGAATGTAGAAATGAGAGTTGCCGAGAAGGGTGAACAAGGCTTGGGTCTCTTGCTCGCTGGAGAGAAAGTAGTCGGTATGCTTGAGACCAAGCTCCTTGGACGGTTCGTCGACCTCGCACAGATGATGGAGCGTTTCGAGGACGACTTTCCCGATGTCTGCATCGATTTCCGCGTCGTTTTGCAAGACGTGTATGAGGCCGGGTAAGGCTCTTTCGCCGACCTCTGCTTTGCAATCTCGGGTGAGGCCTTTGAGCGATAGGACGGCAGCGCGTCTGTCAGCGAGGAGTGTCGAGGGAGAGAGGCGGTCGCTGAGCTTCGCGATCGTGTCGGTTGGTGACTGCGGCGCGCCGGTCGGCCCTCGAAGGGCAATGTAGGTTTGGGAAAAAAAGTCCATGTGAACCCTAGCAGTAGGCAACTGTGATGGTCGTTGTCGTGCGCAGTGGAACGATGAATGTTAATGAATGTGGAAAAAGTGACACGGCGATGACTACTTGTACATACACTGCTTGGTCTGATTCCATCCAAATAAAGCGGCGAGCGAGTTTACATACCCCCCCACAGTCCCCGTCGACACCAGGAGATCCTCAGGAGTCATCGGACTCATCACAGTGGCAGGCGCGAGATAGCAACGTTCTCGACACAACTGGCCTCGCACTGTTACTATCCGTGTCTCGGCGCCCGACGACTGCAACATTTGCATTTCAAGACAAGAGCTGAGACACGTCTCGATGTCTCCGGTCTTGTATACTTTGCGCCATGACAAAGTAGACGGACCCACGCGACTGCCACATGCGATAATTCGATCGAGAGTCGCCTCCGAAGCCGAGTCTCCTGACCCCTACATGTAAGATGTATGACACAACTCCTTTAGCCGCAAAATTTTAGCTCGACCACATACCTACGGCTTGCTTTTTGAAGCAGTTTCTTGTCCTCCTTGAGACATCGATCATCCGGCGGCTCGGCTCGGCGTCCACAGCTTCATCATGCTGTCGTTGTCATGCTGGAACGCTGGAACAAGGCGCCATTCCATCATAAATTCTCAACCTTCTCCGTGTTTGCTCGTCCCACTCGTTCACCATGATCTCTAGCTCTGTGGTGGTATGCCTGACTGCCCTCGCTCTCGCCTATGCCTTGTTCAAGCGTTACACTCGCCTATCTTTGCCCAAGATCCGGGGCCCTAAGCCATCCTCGTTCCTCCTTGGTAGTTCCATATTTTTGTTTCCGCTCCCCTCATTGTTGACGTCATCCAGGAAACTTGTGCGAGCTATTCCAACGTCCGGTCGGTCTAACCGACTTTGAATGGCAAAGCCTCTATGGGGACGTCGTTCGCTTCAAGACTGTCTTTGGAGCAAGTCCGATCGACCTCAAGTTTCGTGCTGGTATCTAACTCTACGTCTTGCTGGATTTTAGGTGGATCAACTTCTGCTCGCCGATCCAAAAGCATTCCAATGGATATTCAACACTGAGGCCTATTCGTATCCGAAACAACCCAATCTCCGCATCATTTCCCGAATGATCAACGGAAAGGGATTAATTTGGGCCGACGGTAATTCCAAGTGCTCGACTGTTTGGATTTCTGATAACAGTTTGACAGGCGAGGATCATAAACGACAAAGGAAGATCCTCCTTCCGGGATTTGGCGTGCCGGAATCAAAAGCCTTCTTGGGCATCTTCAGGGGATGTGCTGAAGCTGTGAGTTCATGCATCAACTCCCGCCTGCCTTTACTGGTCTTACTTGCAATGTAGATGTGCATGAAATGGATGGAGGCCATTGGGAGCAGTAGTGACCAGAAAGTCGTCCTCAACGTTCCAACTTGGCTCTCTCGTGGAACACTGGATGCCATTGGCCAAGGTACGTCGTTGTTCCCGCGCGATGGGAATGAACCCTCCAACTTCCCTCCAGCTGCATTCGATGTCCAATTCGACAGCATCCACAACGACGACCATCCCCTGTTTAAGAAGTATAACAATATGATGTTAGTTCTCTCGCGAACCTTCTCTTCGGACTGTAAAATGACTCTGTGTTGTTCCCAGGAGCGACGTTTTCGGACGTCCCTCTACACAACAGATTTTCACAACGGCAGCTTCCAAGTATATTCCGCTATGGGTACTCGAATGGATGGCTGATCACGGATCGAACCCTCGGCTTAAACGCGCGCGCGAGGCGAAAAAGGTGGTCACAGAAGTAGCAAAGGAAATGGTGCGGGAGAAAACTGAGACCCTGTTAGCAGGAGAGGGGGGCCGGGACATCTTCAGCTTGCTTGGTAGGCGATGTTGAACATCACTCAGCAACGTTCCTGACCATCTCGTAGTCAAGTCCAACATGGACACAGAGGCAAAGAACAAGATGTCAGAAGAGGAGGTGTTATCTCAGATGCGGTACGCAGCATAGGTTGATGTTTGCCTTTTGGTTACCCGCCTGACGACATCATCAGTACGATTCTGTTTGCGGGACATGAGACGACGTCAAACTCGTTGAGCTGGATCCTCTTGGAGCTTGCGCGGCATCCGAAAATGCAGTCTAGACTCCGCGTTGAGATCCGAGCGACGGAGGCTGCTATCCGGGCACGCGGTAATACACAGTTGACGATGGCAGATTTCGATGCGATGCCTTATACTACGGCAATAATCAAGGTACACAATGCACTACTCCATCGTGCACTCTTTTGACTCATTGTGTACCTCGTTGACTAGGAAGGATTACGGTATCACCCTGTGGTGCCTCACGCCCAACGTATTGCTGATAAGGATGACATTATCCCACTTTCCCGACCAATTACCACTGAATCTGGTGAAGTGCTCACTGAAATAGCCATCCCAAAAGGGACGCGGATAGTGGCGTCGATCGCTGCGTACAATCGGTGAGCTGTGCACCTTATATAATTGTCGCATCGCTTATGAGTGCTGATATTCCAAAGTATTCCAGAGCTATGGGGCGATGATGCACACGAGTTCAACCCCGACCGATGGTTGAACGATATGGCAAATGGAAAGAAACCCGTGTCCATTGGGGTTTACGCAAACTTGTAAGGCATGCTTGCGCATTACTCGGGAGTCCATCTCCACACCTTTTTTTTAACAGGATGACATTCTTGGGCGGCGCCCGTGCATGCCCAGGGTGGCGCTTTGCGTACGCAACTTTTTTTAATACTATAAACGAAAGATACTGAACAGATCGCGAACGTATCTGCCAACAGCGTGATCGAGATGCAAACATTTCTGGTGGAAATTATTGGCAAATTTGAGATTACGATGACGGATCGATCTGAAAAGGTTCGCCGCGGGGCGTCTTTTGTGATGGTTCCGGTGGTCGAGGGAGAGGTTGATCTTGGTTCTCAATTGCCGTTGGCGGTGTCGGTCGCGGCTCGTGAAGACGATGTTTGAGGGAAAGTGGATCGGAGAGAATGTAGATCACGACTATGTTATTTTGTCGTTTGACGCATTGATTCCGCGGAGTATGCAAGTAGCGGGGCCGGTCCAGCCATTCAACCGCAGCTGTCAGACTGGTAACGCATTCTGGTGTTCCCTCGTCGATAGTTGCAACGTAACTTTTCATTCTGTCCAGGGCGTCAGCTGTGACATCGCCACCATAGATTCGGGTGCGATACTTCAATCTTGTGGAGCTCCGCGATTGTGCCGTGCGACTCAGCGTGCACCACCGTGCAAGAAGGCGGTATTCCCTCAGAAGCCAAGTACCGGGGGTGTGGAGCCCGCCGACGCCGATGATGCGGTGGCTACGACTCCCTGCTCATTGAGCGGGACAAGACCAAGGTGTGTCCGACGGTGGGGACGGGGAGTCATATACTATGGGGATCTCCGTTTCAAGTTGGACTTTCCAGATGACTGGATGATGGCAGCATCACGACATAAAAATTAGGCTAGCCTTCATCGCCTCGTCCGCACTGCAGCAGAGAAATTTGACGATAATAATTATCTTCCGTTCAGCAGCGATGGATACATGAGTGCCTCGAAAGGTGCGGCCTTTCATTTTACAAATCAATATTAATTATTCCAGCTCGCCCTTTTATCGATCAGGGAGTCCTCCAGCTCTTTAAAAGCCCCCCCGTCTCTCTCCAGTCCACGCTATCGCCTCTCTTTCCTCTTGTTCTCATCACCATCATGCTTGCAGAAAACAATCGTATCCTCCCCTTTGACCTCTTCGCAGAGCTCACCGCTGCAATTCGCGGCGATGTCTATCTCCCGACGGATCCAAGGTATGTGATACATCGTGCTCTTCATCTTCGCTCCTGCATCTCCTCTAGTTTCCTAGACTACTCCAAAATGTTCAATGGCGACGTCAAGGTCGCAGCTATGGCTGTGGCGTGTCCCCTGGATGCTCAAGACGTCAGCCGGTGAGTCGCAAGCACACTTCGGGAACACGTGCATCCGCTTCTAACACCGCGCGCTCTCGCTTCCAGAACCATCGTTTTCTGTCAGAATCACTCTCTCGCCATCTCCATCAAAGCAGGTGGTTATGGTACAGCTGGCTGGGCCGTCGGTGGCGATATCATCGTCGATCTCAGCAAGATAGTCCAAGCAGATATCGAATCTCCAAAGGACGATGGATCCTTTACCAGCATCAGAGACATGCCGCCACCCGACAGCAAGGGCAAGGAAAGAGCTGCGCCGGACATCTCGGGTATTGCGGCGACTGGCAAACGCAGAAGAGAAGATGACGCAAATCTCCGTGTGTACATTGCGTCTTCCCAGTTTGTCGAAACGTTTCTCCATCCCGCAATTACATCCGATCTCCATCCATTCAATCGCCGAAGATTGGATACCTCTCTTCAAACCGACGACTCTTCGCCTCAGATTTCTGCCAGCCCTATGATACCTGGCGAAATCATTCCAGTATCACAAGTCCCAAACCCTTTCGCACAGTCAGCGGCACTAACTCGGAGCATCCCGCCGACATCTCCCCCAACTCCGCCTTCCCTGTCTTCATCTGCTGCTGCAGATCCGTTTGGATACCTTGATGACGGCCCGATCCAGAACCCTCCGGCCGCACCTTCGACATCTCGACTTGTGCGGTATTTACCTGGTTCAATGTTTGCTTCGCCGGCATTCCTTTCTTCCACGCAAAACATGCTCACCTTTGCAACCCCTATTCATCCACACGCTTATGTCACCTTTGGAGCAGGAATGAGACAAAAAGAGGTTGATCAATTCTGTGCCGCTAACCCCTTGGAAGCGCAATCCTTGGCAGGTGGACGTAGCGCTGTGCCGTACCACATCCCGTTGTTAGTAACCCTTCACACCCGAAATGATAGTCTGATGGAATAACCAATTTTTCAGTGCCGCTCATCCGGTTGGTTCTGCTGTCATGCTTCTTGGAGGTTTTGGCTTCCTTGGCCGTCTTCACGGACTGAGCATCGATAATCTTGTCGAGGCTGAAGTGGTGCTCGCAGACGGGCGCATTGTGATCACTAGCGAAACAGAACATCCAGGTCAGTCCCGTGATGTAATATGTTGCGCCCGTTCGCGCGACTTGATCGCACTTCAGATCTTTGGTGGGCGCTTCGTGGCGCCGGTCCAGCCTTTGGTGTTGTTACACGTTATAAAGCCAGGGCCTTCCCAGTCCCTGTGGTGTTTGCTGGCAGTCTCATTTAGTGAGATCCGCGGTCGTTCGTTCAGCATCAGTGTTCATTTTTTTTTCTCCACAGTCGCTTCCACCGAGCGACTGCGCCGTCGCTCATCAAGCACTTCCGTGACTGTGTCAAGGGCGCACCACGTGAGCTGTATGCCAATGTTCTCCTCACGGCGGGACCTGCCGGTCAAGACTCCCTCGTCGTCATCCAGATGTGCTATGTTGGGCCTAAAGTAAAGGGACAAGAATTTCTTCAGACCATTTCGTCTTGGGATGGTGAACGTTGCTTGCTAAACGAAGTGGACGAAAAATCCTTTCTGCATCAACAAGACAGTGTTGCCCAGGTGCTGAGAGGGAAAGGTATGTCATTAGCATCACCGTTCGAGTGCGGAAGAATATTGAAGGAATATCGACGCAGCGGGAAACAAGTGGTACATTCGCTCTGCGCTGATCAGCTCACTCCCTGACGACATCGTCAACAAGACGGTGTTGCAGTTCTCCCAGACACCTGTTGGCTGCAGTACGTAGCTTCGAGTTTTGGAATCGACTTTGCTGACGATCAATGGACAGCTTGGCTCTTCGAGCTCGCTGGAGGAGCCCTGGTGGACTTTGAGAACAGTAGCTTGCCAAAGTCCCAGCGTCAGGCGGCGTTCACTGTAACTGCACTTCATCAATGGGACATCGACTTTGTGGATGCACGATGTGTCGAGTCTGCCGAGGAGGTAGGTGTGCTCCAACGTCCTTTTTTTTCTTTTTTTTTTTTCCGCCACTTTCTCACAACATGTTCAACACGCGAATCCAGTGGATTGCGGAGACGCTCGCCCCTGTCGCCATCGGTGGTCCTTTCCCCAGCGTAAGCCTTTCCATGCTCGATGATGTCGAGGTGTCCCAACTCCATGAGCAGTTCTTAGGAAGACATGAACTGCCCGACCGCGTCATGGCGTGCTTTGGAGAGAACTGGAACAGGCTCCGTGAAGTGAAGCGGGAATACGATCCATCCAACTTTTTCAGAAATTCGCTCTGGCCGCTCAACGGCAAGGGCGATGTCGTCCCACCCCAGGAACACGAGCCTGAACACATTCAATTCTGATCAAGATGGGTCCCTAACGCGTTACTCCGCTGCCTGCCTTTTTGGGTTGTTTTGTCTTTTCTTTCTTTCTTTCTTTCTTTTTTTGATTCTTGATACCTGACTTGGGTATAGGCATTTGACGATTTCTTTCTTTCTAAATGGAAACCATGCTTTCTCTTTCTCGCTTGTTCTGACGCGATTGTACGAATATGGTGTTGAGCGACGTGGATTGCATTTGGATAATTTGATACGAACATGATGGAACTTTCTGGCAAGAATAAAAACAACAAAAGAAAAAGGATGTACGATCACCATCCGATGCGCAGCCCCATGCATGATTAATGTCGGTTGTTCATGTGTCCATATATATATAAAAAGAGCAAACATTTAGCGGGGAAATGCTCTCGTTCGCGGGCTCCTTTTTTTTTTTTTGTCGGACGACCCGGTTCCAGCATGGTGATCGAGAAAAAGGGGACGGATACCGCGAACAAAGGGAAACGTCCTGTCAGGTAAGGTAAGGCTGCAAGGGCCCCACAAAACTCCTCCTTGTGGTGCGGTGCGGTGAGGGTCATTTTTCCAGGTAAGAAAAAAGATATATATAAATTAGGAGCTTCCGCCTGACCCCCCCAAATGCCCGCCGCATCAGCGACAGTAACAGCGCATCACGGCAGTTCCACGCCTTCATCGAATATTGTTTGTTAATACCCGCCGTCAGAAGACAGGTTGGCGTTCTGTTTCCTCGTGGTATACAGTACAACTTCTCATAATGCATAATGTCGGGCGGTAGTCCACAGTCATGCATGTGACTACTGTGACACCGCCTTGTCCGTCGCTGCAATGAACCGATCCATCGTCGTCTGCGTCAACGTTGCTGTTTCCAACTGCCTCAACCCAATCTGGAACCTCCGCAGATGCCGAGAAAGGTCAAGAGACGTGTCAGATGTCCCGTATTTGATTGAAATCTGCTCCATCTGCTCGCATAACTGAATGATCTGACCCAACTTCATCTCAGGCTCCTCGTCTTCATCCGCTGCCTCCTCTTCCTCATTGTCACCTACCACCACCTCTCCTCGCTTGATTGCAAGTTCGTGATTCACCTGGGCAACAATCTCAGCATCCCCACCAGCAAATTTTAGCGGATTGGGCAGCCGAAGATGTGCATGGGTTACCCAGTCCTGGCAACTGTGGTCCCCCTGATAATGCATATCTGACCTAAAGTAGCTATGCATTATGCAATATGCACGGCCCCTGCTGCCCAACATGGGCAGAGCCCAATCCCCATGCAGTATGAGAATTATGCATAACGGGGTTATGCATTATGAGAAGTTGTACTGTAAGTGGAATTGCAAAAAAACCAAGGATACGTTTTAGGATAAGACCAACTGACCAGGGGGAACGAGAGAACGTAAAATGGCTTGAGCAACGCAATTCCAGTTGCGAGTGAGAGTGAGAGTCCAGCTGACCGTGTTCGTGGTGGCCATAAGTGGGAATTCAGGTACAGAGGCAGTGATTAGGACTCTGCTCGCCGCGAATGCTGGGAGCATCAAGGAGACGGATCTCCGCTCTACCAGGTCCATATGTATCCCCGAATGGTAAACGGATGATCCTTGGATGCAATTTGCCAGACTTGGAAGGCTGCTTCCCAGAGCTGCATTCAGTCCCGTAGGGGGGCGATCAAGTGGCGGCGGCCGTTGGCGCGAACAGGACGCTTTTTTTTAATTATTCAACAAGTCCATGCACGACGAGACGCGCGCAAATGCGTCAACACGACACACAACTTACTGCATGTTCACGTAGGTTTATATACAATTATGCACCTTCCACGCGGTTAGCTCTGATTGGACAGAACTACTAACCGCGGTCGTCGTTGAGTCAGGAATGCGCTGAGGAGAAGTCGACCCCCTGAGGAGAATGCCGGTCACGGGAGAAAATGTTTCGGGGTGCCGCTTTCCCCTTGGCCCTGGTGCCTGGGAATGCGATGGATAACAGAATTTGTCCTTGTTCTTTGCAGAAAGATCGGCGAGTCATTGAAGCCCGAAAGCTAATCCCAAATTCAACGAAAAGGGGTCTGTGCAACGTCACATCGAACGTTGGAGAAAATTTCGTTGAGAATTCGCTCGTCTTTGGGCAGAGCGTTCCAAACTCGCCTCGCATCGAAGATGACATTTAATTCAACTGTTTTGTCGATGCTTGAAGATTGCGTTTCCGGACAGTTGACAACGTGCACGCTCGATCGTGCTGCACCCTACCGTCCGACTTTCATCAACGTCGACTCGGTTCATAGGTCTTCTAGGCCTGTTTTCTTTTTGGCAGAATAAGCTAGAAGCGTCATATCTGAGACTCACCGCTAAGTATTCCTGAAGGGAGCCAAAGGTAGACGTTCACGAGAGGTGAACAAAATTATTGTCGGCCGACGATCGACATTCAGAAAACGTGCATGTAAAGACGTCCAAGTCATCAATAGGGCGGCAAAGCAACGGTTTGGGGGCAAGGAACCACCCCTGAATTCGCATCTCTTGCAAGCCGTCCCCAAATAAAAAGCCCTGAAATGGGTTGTGGTGAAGTCGTCAAGCGATAACGTTACATACCGTCTTTACAGGCCTATTTCACGTCTGATAGGGTACTTGGTAGGCTGACGATATGATACATATATAAAAATAGCATCGTTGAACCTACCTTAGTACTTACCCCATAGCCTCACCCATGACTATCCTGCAAAGTCTTTGGAATTCCGCTTTATCCAGCTGGCCCTCCTAAAGAAATTTAAGAACCAAGAGTTAAAAAATGAAAACTCACATGCCATCACACACGGCTGGCTCCCATATCTTATCAGTCAATAATGACAATGCATGCTTCAAAACTGCTGTTTCTGTTACTAGATAAGAAACCGCTCTTGCAAACGGACCGGGACCGTGAGTAGTCGAGCACTTACATTGCCTCTCCCGTGACGGCTGATCGCTCTTATATTCGATCTCAGGGCCTGGTAAGTAGGTCGTGAGAGCTCGTCGTTCTCTTGAATCACGACACGCACCAAGTCAGGGCAGCCGCCGATCTGTCGAGCAACATGGTCACTCAATAACAGTGCATTGCGGCCGCGCCGTGCATCAAAACCGTATTTTTAGAGTTTCGGGAACAGGGCCCGTGACCGAGCTAGTAGTACCATGGCAGGGTCGCGTCAATCAGACTCCGAGTCAAGCGGCAAGCCCGGGGTCAGCATCACGGGAAACACCCTTTTTTGTTGGTTACTTTCTTGCCTGCTATTACATCGTCGTGCCAAATTGACTGCAAGAAAAAGAAAAAGAAAGGTCATGTACACTTGAGATCTATCAATCGCTCCCTTGTCAACGAAAAAACGGAAAAAAAAAGAAAATGCCCATGCTAGAATTAAAGCGACTAAAGAAAAAAAAAACCAAGAAAGCAGGAATGTGATGGGGGGGTGAGAAAGGTGAGAGAGCAGAAAAGAAAAAAGAGCAACCATCAAGGGAGAAAGTCAGCAACTTTAAAGCAGTGTGGTGGTGGTGTGGGCAGTGTACAACTGAATTAGTTACAAGCATCTAAGTAAGGAAGAAGGGCCTGGCCTTGCGCGTAAATGTGTCCCCGTAATGTCTTTGGTGTGGATGTGGGATATGTCGTGTGTCGTGCACGTCCGCTCGGTCTGGCCTTCCACCTTCCGAAGTGGTCGTGAGGGGTACTGAGATATGTAAATGCGTGGTTCATCCATGATCGGCGGTCGGGATGGTGTGTGGGTACGACAGATAGATAGTGCAGTAACGAGAGACAGGGGAAAGGGGGACGAGGGTATCGCAGCAGAAACCTGGCAGGCAGTACGTCTCGACCACACGTCCATCAATGCATCACGTTGCCGAGCCAATGCGTATCGCTCAGTCGACAGGCAATAAGAAGCTCGCCAACGCCCAACCCACATCGCCTGCCTCGTACCCACCACCTTTACTTCTCGCTCGCACGAGGAGTAGACAGTCCTCCCCATCATCGACATACAGCGGCAGGTCGACGTGCGTCGAGGGATGACCGTATTCGCGCAGGACGTCAAACGAGTCGCCATAGACGAGTTGGAAGAACGGAAGACCGCGGTATGAAACGCCGGCAGGTGGGAGGCAGGGGTGGATGGCTCGCGTAGTGTATAGCGCACGCGTGGCGGCAAGCGTAGGCGATGGACGTGTCTGATGCGAAGGCAACGACACAGAACCGTTGGAGGGATGCGGTTGTGAGTGGTGCGAGGGAGAGTACGGTGGCAGAGGTGCATCCGTCGAATGGTATGACGGCGCGAGGGACGAGGGTGCACCCAGAGACTTGACAGAAGACGATCGTCGACGATGATGTGCAGGCCGGAACGTGTCAGTAAGCTTACTTTTGAGACTCGACCGCCGCTGAGTTCGTCCTCTATACTCTGAATCCAGTTCATCGGCATCGAACACGTCAAGAGACAGCGGGGACGGCGGATAGTGGTTCTCAAAATCAACAAAGACCTGCGAGGACTGTGATGGCATCGTTTGCAGAGGCGAGACCGCGGGGTCGCCCTTCGCCCGTGGTGGCCCGTTACTGCCCCCACCGTTCGTCTGCGAGAAGTTGGGCTTGAGACGAGGCACCGGTGGCTCCTCCTCCGTTCGACTATTCCGACTGGACTTGCCGGTCGACTTGGCCGATTTGCCCGACCGGAGAGATTCATCGGACGGTCGGCGCTGTACCTGCTGGGTGATCGAGGCACTGCCGCTGCGTCTGCGGTTCGAAGGTATGGTGTCGGTCGATGACTGATGTTGATGGTTCTGCCGCTTCCCATGGGACGAGGGCGTGGGCGGTGCTTGTTGGTTCGACGCACGTCCAGGATCGAGCGTCGCTGCTCCCTGTACCGCCGACGGCGGTGCAGTCGACCTCCTCGTGGGCCGATGATCCTTCCCATTACCCTCCCGCGCACCCTCCCTCTCCTTCTCAGTCCGCACAGCCAGATCCCGCAGCTCCTTCTCCCTCTCCGCCCACCACTTGTCCTTGTGTGTGATTCGCAACACCGACAGTCGCACCTCGACCTCGCCCCATCGTTCCCACCACACTCGCAACGTCTCGTCAGCCCCGCCGCACCTCTCCCCATCCACCCTGAGTGCATCCCACAGCTCAGCCCATCTCTCTCCAACGGAGGCGTAGAATCCCGCTTGTTGCTCTGCGATGATACGCACCGCCAACCCCGTCGCTTTGTTCATTGCCCGCAACAGGATAGGTAATTCGGCTGACAGCGCGGAACGGAGGGCAAGGTAGGACTGTGACGCGGTGAGAAGGGTGGGTGGGGGACGACGGGACTTGGACGGCGAAAATGGCGTATGGAGGAGGGCAACGTGGAGTGGTTCGAGCGAGTGCATCGCATTGAGAAGTTTGGTCGGAGGCTCCATCATCGCTTTCAGGTTGCAGAGAAGAGGAATGAACGACTTTTGCAGCTCTTGTTCGAGGTCCGCGCAGAGACCTGGAAGACTAGCCAGCAACAGCGTGAACGCATCGTATGCCTCCGAGCGTCCTTCGGAATCGGGCTCGTCAACGGATTCAGTCGCGTCTAGTAATACAGACGGCGACGGAGTGAGCCCAAGAACGGCACCAAACGTGATGCCCCATTGCCATAACGCGACCAACGCGTGGCGCATGCTGAGTCGCCACTCCTTCACGTCCTTGGCAAGCTTATCTAGGAAAGCTGCATACCTCTGCAACTCGCCTTCTAATCGTGCCACCTCGACAGCTTCTGCGTTATCGGATGCGTTCTCTACGACGTCCTTGGGCTTGGGTCCGCGGAGGGACTTCATCCGGCTCAGATGCGCAGAAGCAGCAGCTCCCATACCAACATTGACAGTGCCATTGCCTTTCTTTGACTTGCCTGTTCCGTTGGCGATGGGAATAGGTGCACCTCCGAGGACCTCGCGGACGACTTCCCAACGTCGACGGTCCTCGTTGACACTTCTCGCAACTTCCTCCATTCGTTCACGCGCTTTTACGAGCGCAGGGCGGTCACCGTGAGAGTCTGGAGTGGCGTCGATGATTGCGCCAAGGAGAAGCGAATACTTGAGAAGCCGCTGTACGGGCTTGATGAGAAGCGAAGGTAGATCCCAGGCATGCGTCAGGGAAGATGCGAGCGTTCGGGTATGCGACAGGTAGGCGGAGAGCGCTGGAGAGGAAGGGAGGGCGTTAAGGTGGGCGAGTGCAGTTGGGTGACGAGTGATGTATGTCTTATAAGGAGGTTCAAGGGCTGGGATCTGAACACAGAACCAAGGATGTGTGAACACAGCGGACAAGACAGAAAACATGTACACTCACGATCTCGAGGAATAATGCGCCAACTCTATCTTGGCCACTGCCACTGTCGAGTGCGCCACCGAGGGCTTCCTCTAAGCGGTCAACGAAGTGATCTGAGAACATTGCTAGATCGCCGATATTCCCAAATATGATGCGTACGTCGTCCCGGGTCATCGGGGGACCAAGCTGCGAAGAAGCTGTAGAAGAGTCGGAAGCAGTGGAGACTGTTCGTGATGACGAGCCCGACCCAGAACCGGGCGAGAAGGGTGGTGGGCTAGGCGCGCCGTTGGTGTTGAAAGGAGCCGGTTGCCCTGGGACGGGAAGCACGTTAGAGGATTAGCGTAGACCGTCATAAAAAGGTGTGACCTGCCTAGTGCGAGTGGGATATGTATATCGCGGATCAATGCGAGATCTGATGTGTATGCACGTTCTGAAGAGAGCAATTCGCGTAGGGCATGGACTCTCTTTGTCATGACGGTCGGTTGATTGGGTGTGGTAGGGCCTGTTGGAGCAGGGCATGTTGGAACGCCGAGTGTGAGGCTGTCGGTGGAAAAAGGCTGGGATGAGTCCGGATCATAGTCTTCTTCCTCGATCTCGTCGCTGTAGTCGATAGTGAGCTCGTCTTCTTGGTCGGGTGGAAGTGGCAAGGCTTTGTCTTGGATAGTCTCCGCCTCCAGAGTGGCAAGGAGGGCGGTGAGAGACCCGCCGAAGCTCTCGCGGAGGGAGGGCATTAGGATCAATTGAGTGCCGTCCTCGTCGACGTCGAGAGAGGGTGCGACAATGTCAAAGGTGGTCGCTCTGGGTGTTGTTCCGACGAGGGCTGGAGGGGATAGCTGGTTAGAACGAGGACGGAGTGGTGAGCGCAGAGGGATGGCTGGCGGAGTAGTGGGTGTAGTAGTTGTTGTCCCGTTGGACCCGGTGTGAGTGGTACCGCCGCTGCTGATAGAGGTGCTATAACCTCCTCCTCCTCCTGCTCCGTTCAACTTGAGATTCTGCAGTGACTGAGGGCGTTTGTAATTTCGCGGCGCATGCACAATCCCCACGCGGCGATTCGACCGAGCCTCGTGTTGATCTCCACGGACACCTACCGTCTCCGCTCCTCCGTCCGGCCTCTTCTCGTCCAATTCCTTTGTTGCTGATTCGCCAGCAACCGAATTCTGGCTCTCTCCGCCCTCCCTGCCCGCCGAACCCTCGTTCGCGTCACCCGAAAACACGGCCTCTCGGTCCTTTTCACGACACGCCTCATCCACCCCTTCACCACCCACGATCCTCATGGCAAACCCCAAATCTAAATCTCCGCGAATACCGATGCCTGGGGTCGTTTCCGCTCTCACCCGTTCTGCTCGTCCTCGTCCTAGCATTTCTCTGTCCTATCGGCCGAAACAGCACTTATCAGAATGTGTTCAAACGAAGAATTGTCAACGAGGTTGGTTCCGGCCGTAGAGCAGACCCTCCTAACCACCTTGTTCCAAACGGGAAAAAAAGAGAGAAATGGAACACTCTTGAATCTCTAGGTCGATTCGACCGTCTGATGCTGTACGTAGTACGTCCCCGCCTCTCCGATCAAGAATAGGGAGACACTGCAAATCCGCGCTATTACCGAAAAGTTGCAAGAGTAGACGGACCACGTTGATGCCTCGCACCTCGGGGGGGTTATGCGTTCCGCTCGAATTGGATCCGGGAGTCGTTGCCG
This sequence comes from Boletus rubroflammeus, assembly GCA_038090375.1. Lineage (NCBI taxonomy): Eukaryota > Fungi > Basidiomycota > Agaricomycetes > Boletales > Boletaceae > Boletus > Boletus rubroflammeus. The sequence continues at coordinate 40,410 of JBBPMQ010000115.1, forward strand.
CAAGGTCAGAATAGAAGTCCCTTGCCCAGAAATAGTATAGCTTGCACTAGCGCGAAGACTCAAAATGTATGTTGCACGGTTGGGCTCTGCGACGTCGAGTATAGCTTGATGATAACACGGAACTGAAGTACGGAGATAAGTCACGGCAACCTCCACGACGCGAGGCAAAGGGTCACCTCGAAGCTCGAATGTTGGCGAAATGTAAGTACGCTGTGCCTCGTAACGAAATGCTTCCAAAACTGGTCCTGTGCGTTGTTTCTTCCCTGTCTCGGCGTGTTCCGAGGACCCTGTTGTTGCAGTTGATATAGGCAGATTGCTAGAGGGTGCTGGAGGAGGGCTGTCGAAGAGATGAGTGAAGAGGAAAGAGAGGAAAGAGAGGAAGCGCCAGCGTCTGTACGTACATAACTCGAATCTGCCCCGCGGTGGGAACACCGCCTAGAAATCCTTCCGACAAGTTTCACGGAACAAATTCATACGACGGTTTGCCGAGATCAAAATTTGGAAACTAAGTCAAGTACCCTCTTTTTTTATTTTACTTCTTTAATTCAATCGAGTCCTCCTTTCGCCGTCAATGTGCTGGCGAAGCGCACGCGTGACCTGAGCTGGGCAAATTGCCAGAGTCGTCCGAGGATAGGCATCTCCCTTTTTGCATTGACCCACCCATTTCTTGTGGCGCACTTGCCAGCTCAGGCGATTCACGGGACGAGTCATGCATTGGCAACGGACGATCACTGAACGCCGGACGGTTGGTGGCGGGGGACATGTCGATGGCCTCCTCTATTGGGCAACGCTGACGTGTCCGAGGACTTGTGGGTAGTTACTTGACTGGTTCTCGTCTGACATCTCTCACACGCGGGCGCAAATGAAACACTTGGAAGCTCTAGTCATAATGTATACCAGAGGGCGTTGAAGCGCTTCATATTGGTGTGCAGCCTCCGAAGATATAGGGTCATGACCTGACTGACGACCCTCGTAATGGTCTTGGAAAATCCGGTCTCGCAGAAGGGTGGATGTGCGGAAAGCGACGCTGCCATCTTCGTTCCGAAGCCATTCGGATATCGGAGTGCTCGGTAGCAGGTCATCGCTCGAATGGGCGACTCGAATCCCAACGTGTTTTATGGGGGGCGTCACCGTGGTTACAATATTATGGCAAGCTGTTTCTCTCGAAGCAACTCCGTCGAAAACGAGGATGAACTTGGTAATCGGCGCACGACACACTGAAGAATCAAGGGGCTGCATGCTGGAATGGAAACGCTCATGATTTGAGGGGGTGGATCTGGTCCAGCAATAGAGGGACCTAGAACAGAGATCTCGAACTTGACCATCAAGGTCGTCCCACTTTACGTCGAATTCGACACTAGTTAGGAATACTTCCAGCACTTGCTTCGCTGGCGAGGGGTGTGTACTTTGTACTTGGTAATCGAGCATCTCCTCGTAGTAGAACGCCAAGCTGGAAATCGCGGCCCGAATGAATGGTCATCCTCCTACCAAACAAAAGAATGAAATGCAAAAAGCAGAGGTCGTACCAGGGTTCGAACCTGGGTTTCGGGAAATCAAACCCTGTCTTCAAAATCCCGAGTGATAACCACTACACTATACGACCGTTGAGGTGCTGGTGGTATGAGAAACTATAGTGTTAGGCCGCTGTTTGCCTCGAATTCAAAGAAAACGCTATCAAAGATACAGAATCGTCTTGGACGGCTCTCATAGAGCGTGATGTCGAAGCGATCTAGCCAACGTCCCAGATACTCGAAATGCTACGAATCCAAAGACGAAGGTGACCACCAATATGTATGATTGGGTCCAGGAATCTGCCAGGATTTAAATTGATCATTCCGAAACCAAAGGCTGCGTTGCCACTCTTGGCTATCTGTCATATGTTGGGAGAACTTTCCGCCAGGCGAGCGACTACCACAGCGAATACGCTGTCAATGACCCTTGGAAAACGGGAGAAATGAATCAGTCTAAAAGATTTAGCCAATACGAAGGCCGCCATGCACATGGGATTTATTTCGAAACTGTTGGTAAGTCGTCACGGTAGCCCAAGTTTATGTACATACTAGCCTAGCGGCCGCGGCGTTGGGGTCGATTCGGCGGCCTCGAACGTCGAGGAAGCTTGAGGCCCGAGGGTATAGTAGGATGGTTCAAGCAAGTTTGAAGCTCCGATTTCATTCCTTTCATCGAGACCCCCACCCACCATGCCTCTTTGGGCGGCGTTACGGTTCGTTCAGTGGGAGGACACAATCCATTTCCATGCCAGACTATTTCGTTGCTTCTTCCTCGGCTTCCTCGACACCCACAGCGAACTCGCCGTTCTTCCACAAGGCTCAGAATGGATGTTGGCAATCCTCGGCCAACGGCTCGCGGATGTGGGTCTCATGCACGACGTTGGTCATCTGCATGAACTTATTTCCCACCGCGCGTCCCCGTTGTGTCTTCACGACGGCACAACGAGAGCCAAGAGGAGATACGAAACGACATCGTTGCCCTCATTTAAAGTAAACTCGCCCACGGATCCAACAGCGCCCATTCCTCCTCCTTTTGTTTTCTCACACCCTATCGATTTCGCACACGGTCTCTATGATCAATCTATGCCTCCCGCGGTCGCTTTTGCTCCGCCAGGTTCAATCGTGATATTGCTGTTGTGCTTGACATCCGCTTACCCCGTGATTTCTTCTAGGTTCGGGACGGGTTCCGGGAGGCTATGACAGTCCTCCCATTGGTGTGGTTGGTTTTATCCTTTTGGGGCTGCTCACCTTGGCAATTATAATTTCGCGTTGTGCAAGCAAGGGGTCTGGTTCCGCCCGGGCCATGTGCCTACCCCCAAGAGTGGCTGTGGAGTCGTCAGCCAATTCGAGCGAACGAATGATCCGACCCTTGCTTCTTCCAATGGACGAGGCGACCCAAAGAATAGTCGCTGGTACGCTGGAGGATGTCAGCCATCAAGCATCCATGCCCGGCGCTTGGCTTTTTGAACGTCAGGAACAAAGCATGGAAACGCTTGAGGAATCCGTCTTTGATACGATGCCATGGACGCTATTTTACTCCCGTGTTCAAATGGGAATGAAGGCGTGGGCCTACTTTCCTGATTTGACTTCGATCTTTGAAGCATTGGAGCATTGGAATCGTGGCTCAAACGATGTGGTCGTTATCGAACGAGAATCTGAAGACGGTTGTTCACCGGTGTGCCAGGGCCTTGACGCTTGTGTTTCGATACCCGCCGTGCTTCACGGGAGTGAACAGCAAGGTGCAGCCCAGGACCATTTACCCTCCGACTCTGGTCTTTCCATCAAAAACCTCTGCAGGTCGACTACGACAATACGTTGTGAGCCATTGGCGATTGGTTGCGTGGCTACCAAGGATCCAGACCTCGCCCGGACTACCACGCTGGATGTTGTGTGCGGAGATGGGATTGGATTAACGTTTGCCTTGGTGGCGTCGAGCAACGCAGAGCCTCTTTTGTGCCAAGAGGATATGTCTTCCGACGTTGACGACAGTGCAAGCGAGGACGGGTCTGACGAAGGGTCGTTTGGTGTCGCTACACATTGCGCAGACATGGCATCATTGGAGAGGAAAGATGAGTATCGTATCCTTGGTCGACGGCAAGGTGGTGCTTTGTCGGACACTGGTTGCCCACTCCCGCTCAGGGGAGCTCGTAGTAGCGGGTATCCGTGGAAGAAACGCGACGTATTGGACGATGACGACGAGGGGACTGACGATGATTCCTACTGGACAGAGCAAGTCAATGCCGGGCTGTCTGGTGAGCGAAATTCTCGTCGGGCGTCGTGTCGATATAGTTGGTCCGATGTTTCTTCCTGGCCCCGAAAAGGACAAGAGGACGAGACCGATAACTGGCGCACACGGAGCTCACAGGTTACTCAATTTGCAACACCCGAAGAGACGAGCGACGCAGTGCGGTGTCAGGCCGATGGCGACACTACCAAGCTTCGTCGGTACCCATCAGCACCCTTGAACGTGGGTGCCTCGCTCTCTGATCGCGCGGGCAGGTACGTCTACGCGTGATTCCGATATCATTCAAAAGAAAACTGACGACGTGCGCTGATTCGACCAGTGGGGATGGACCACAGGGGATATATGTCGTGCCGCAAAAGCGAAGATGGACAACAGGGGATCGATGTTGGTCTCCGATATCGAGTCCGCGACCGACCGACCGACCTTCTGGTCTCGGCTTTTTCCCGTTTCGAAGGACGCCTTCGTTGTTGACGCCCGAGGCTTGGAGATTGGGTTGTCTTTATATTCCCGATCCGCCGGAGGACGAGGCGAGACAAGCAGATGCGTGGTGGGATAACCTGACATCTGTCGACAGCCGTGGGAGCGCGTCTGGAGCAGGACACAGGTGCGGTACTCGAACAGTGATTCAAGACGCGGCCGAGCAAGGGACTCCTGTTTCACAAGATGTACCGGACGCTCCCGTTTCATGGCGAGACAGGTACGAAAATGACCCTGCAACGAGGCGACTTATTTCTGTCCATCGACGAGCGATGACTGAAGGATGACCAGTTTCATGTTGCATGTTTACCAGTGTCTTTTTGATTGTCGGCGGATGTGTTTTCTGTTGATTTTGTACAAGGCGGGATACTGGGGGATAAAATGGGACCAGGTTGTCTGTGATCGCTTGTGTCCGACCAGTTGATGTATTTCTGATGGTCATTGTCAACGATACAACATGGTATCATCACGGCCGGACTAGCCCGAGCTCAGAAGCGATGGTACGGCCTACAGTGGTTGACCATTATCCCAGGTCCAGCAGCTTCTCCCGATTGTGGTGATGATGATCTATGATGACGTGTTTGATCAAAACATGTATTCAGGGAGAGACGGTTCACAGACTTTACGACGTTTCTTGATCTGTGTTTGACGGGTTTGGATCGAGTGTCATCCTGGCAACCTGGCCATCTGCATCCTGAATCTCGACCTCGATCGCTTGCGAGGGATCTATCGATGGCTCCTCTCCCTCTTCCACTTGCTGTTTGACCTCGTCGAGATTCATCACCTGCACAAGCCACCGAGCGCCATCATCCCACCCCGCTATTTCTGCTTCGCTTAGGGGCGATCTTCCTGCAGCATTTTTGATATCGATCAAGTCGACGCCGGGGCCTGCAGGGAACTGAACGAGGGCCTGCACGACGTCTAGATGCTGATTGACGACAGCCCAATGCAATGGCGTCGACCCTGCGTGATTTTGCTGGACTAAGACGGACGGGGAGAACAAGGGAAGGATATAGTCGAGAACGTCTACGAGACATCTTGCCAAACGTCGATGAGTGGATTTTCCTGACATTGGAGGGACCGGGGTGCTCACCCGTGTGGCCGTTTCCGGCGACCATGTGGAGGACGGTGTTGCCGTTGTCGTCTTGGATGGCGTTGAGGGCGTCTGGGGAGAATGTTGAGAGGAAGATATGGATATCTGTGAGATCGCCGTAGCGACAGCTGAGGAGGAGGTCTTGCTGGTCGTCTTCGGTGGGTTGTTGGTCCGGCATGACAAGGGAGCTCAGCGTGCCAGTGATTGATGGGGTTTGGACCACGTGACCTATAATTGTTACGATGATCTTTTTCCAGGCGGGGAAAACGTGTTCTTCTATATATTCACGGTCATATGGATCCACCTACCATATCAGTCTCGCTCTCTTCCCTCTCCCTACTATCCATTCATTTCCACACAGGCGAATGGCACACATATCGCCCGCAGTCCATCTCGTATGGGCACTGTTATCGATCATGGTACTTTGCCTCTCCTCCCGAAACTCGCAGTGTCAGCTGATTGTCTTTATGTATGTGCTAGCTGGGCAGTTTCCTCCTCTTCCACCTCTGGTCCTTTGACCACTTCAGATGTCTCAAGTAAGTTCTGTCAAGAACTGTTCAAGGTCTGGCATGAACCTCTGCTCGAGGTGGAATCATGGCCCATATTCCGGCGCGTTCAAGCGTGTCATGACGGTGCGTCTTTGCAACACTCTTCGCAACATCGTCGTGGTCAGACGAGGATGGTCTAGTATTCATACCTTTTGAGCGTCCCACTCCTCATTATATATGCCGTGGGGCTTGCTATCATAAAGTACATCCATGGATTCACGATCGTACCGGGGGAAGGAAGTAAGGCTTATCAACTTCTTTCTCCATCGTTTCTCACAAATCGCTAGTTTTTCCCACGCCCTATGAACTGTGGAGTCCAACCGCGCAGAACGCGGTATTCCCATTATACCTCACATATTCTATCGCTTGGGGACTCGAAATGTGAGCGTCTCTTTTGTCGTCCTCGGACGTTGACTTAACTCCCCCCCAGGGTGACACACCTGGAAGGTATGCCCCATGCTTGATGATTGCCGCCGACTTGTCGATCAATGACCCCTCTACAGAACTATGCTTTTGGCTCTTCCTCGTCAATTCTGGCGCTGCACATCAAGACTGGTTTCGGAGTCCTTATTTCAAGACATGGGCAGTCGGATCCTTTATCGCCGTGCTTGCTGTGCCCTTGGTTGCCATTTTCACGCGCGAAGACGTGTACAAGGTCGGTGAACGAGCGTGCGGTTTGGGGGAGACGACTGATCCAGGATCGCAGTGTGAGGCATACACCTTTCTGGCCGGAGGGCTCGGAAGTTTCTCGTTGACAATATGGTTCCTGCCCGTCTTGTGGACGTTTCCTTCCTTCCTTCAAAATATCGTACGGCTCTCGTCATTTGGTCGAGATGTTTCCGTGTGATGACTTTTCCGCATAGAAACAGCACGGCGTCGAGACCAACACGCTGGTTCGGCTCCACAAGTTTCATGAATTAAATGTTCGTTGTTTCGTTGCCTTGTCTCTGCCGAGTTCTCACCGCAGATAGTGCATCCGTGTCGTGTTCCGGTTCCTCTTCACCATCCCGCTCGTTATTCTTGGAGTGGACGGTGTGCGACCTCATCAATACATCAATGATAAGATGTACGTGTACTTGTTTTCGCCGCGCGGGACTAATTTTTGACCTCGATTAGGTTCCCGACGGGTGAGACAGACTATTTTTCTATACGGCATTGTAGCCGCTCAGCATGTCTTATTTTAGATTTACTTGGCATGCTCGCGGGTATCGGCTGCATGGTCTCTTCCGGGCTCACGCTCGTCGTGCGTGTGTTTCAAATTCCAAATCACTGAGCGCGAGAATGGAGATCCATTTATGTACAGATATTCTTTCCACGCTCTATCGAAGGTGAGATGACACTCAAAGAACAGCGACGTGCACGTCGAGAGCAACGAGCACAGCGGAATCTGTCGCAATGGAACGGGGCGCATATGGTGCAAAGCAGCGAATCCCCGTCCTACATCAGCATCACGCATTCCAAGACGGATCTGGACCAGTTCGACGGACTGTCGCTCGGAATGCAACCCAATGCCAGTTTGAGTTTGGCTTCCGGCTTACCGGCGTACGACGCGGTGGCGCCGAGAGGGCAAGATCGTCTGCCGTCGATGAAGGCAGCATTGGAGGACATGGGTCATTTGGTCGGGCCGATCTCGTTGCAGCCGAATCGCCGGACTCAGACTGGGGATGTGGAGTTGGGTACGGTGTTGTCCGTCGGTGAGGTTGAGTTGATCCGAGCCCGGTCGATGAGAGACAGGAGCGTGAGTAGCTTGCTGCATCATTGGCGGTCGCCTATCGGTGCGTGTGTTGCGTTGTCGAAATGAGTGGGGATGGTGCTGACGTAGCGCGTCTTTCTCCCCCCCCTCTTGCCGTGTAGAGATTGGGCGGCCGACGGTGTCGCGCTGGCAGCAGCAGGTATGACACTGACAACGACAGTGTTGGACTTTGTCATCACGGCGGATTTATGATTTATGACGGACGATAACGATGATCACTGGATATACTATGCATTTTAATCCAACACTAGGGGTTGCCTGTATTGACAGACGTGGGATACGTCCGTTTGGATGCTATCATTGTAAGCCCACTTGGGATCCTTTGGGATCCTGCTCTCAGCTTCCCGTCTGACTGTGTGAACCTCGCTGTTCCTACCCATCAGCCGTCCTCCGGAGCCTATCGGGATTTCGAGACGGTCGTGTCTCAGAGGACGTACTATTCAATTTAGCTTGGCTCTATGATGCCGGGCGACCGCACGCCGGGATGATCATCATGATAGTGATGTTGGCGGCAACTCCGGATCCTGTGTGTGAGTCCCCGGGTAGAAGATCCGAGTCATGGCCCGGATGTCCGATGAATTGCTGCCAGCCGGGGCCGATGATCTGTCGACTCGTCGGATGCTTTCGTTTTTAAAAGTAACCTCCGAGTCTGCGGCGATAATCAAGTGAAGGTACTACTTATATACGTTCGCGACTCGGATGCCATATGGGCTGGATCATCTTGCGGCGTTATCATCCAGCATGATGATCAGCCATCATTGAACACTTTTTAGTTCTATCCCGTCCGGTACTCGGGTATGTGGTGTGCGTTGTGGCTATGCAGAGTCGGGAGGTCGGGAGAGGCCGTGCTGAGTCTGCAACCCACTGCATGCTCAGGCTCAAGGGAGTTGACCTTATTGCGCTTGGAAGTGAAATTGGGCGGTTGAAAAAGAAGTATAACTGCGACGGGTCTTCAGTCTCATCGCCACGGCCCGGAGTGTGTTCGGAAAAGGTAGTAGTAGTAGTACAAACCATTTTGACTTTTGTCCCCAGACTCGGAGTCGAGACATTGGACACTGCATCCCACCGTCCATACTCATAGTATCTAACTTTGTGTCTCTCGCAACCGCTCCAGAACGTTCCGTTGATGTTAATTGGTTGGCGCAGGATAGTCCTTGCAAGTCGCAAGAGTCGATTCGAAAAGTGGTAGGATACTAATTTGCAATTGCTTCCAGCCTGGAAAGATCGATCCTCGCGAGCGCGTCCTGGTAATAATCTTGGACAATATCTACGACATCCTATATATATAGTAGAGTCGTAGACAAGTCGATGTATTAGTATGTAGATCCCATTGACACTGAGACGGGTCTGATTTGAAGGTGTGGGGAAAGATAATAATATTGGGACTCAGATTATCTATCCGACTTTTATATATATGTGATCTGATCTGAGTCTTATTATTCCTTACTCCGACTTGGCCGATAACGGCTTGTTTATTGAGCGTATAGGTCTATGCCTATGGTACGCTATATATACGATGTATCACTTAGTTCCATAGAAAGCTTGCTAGATCTGACTTGTTCCTGAATTCCCCTCCCTTTGATGCCTTCTGATCCGGGATCACTCGAGTTGATCAGGGTACAGGTCACGTTCTTGTGACCCGTGACAAACCGGTATGGCCCCTCTCGTCCTTGCCGTTCACCCTCGTCCTTGTCCGTCCTCGTCCTCGCCCGCCCTCCCTGCTTGGCAACGGCACACCTCACTCTCGTCCTCCTCGACCGACGACAACGACAACGAGAAATGACGCAACGCACGTAATGCGTGTGGTGTGCCGTCCCTCGTCTCGTCCTCGTC
>JBBPMQ010000116.1:0-18316 GCA_038090375.1 Boletus rubroflammeus
GAATGCGAACCATAGCAGGGGGGTAATGTTACGAACTTTAATTTTCTATTCTTTCTTTTTCTAGTCACGTGATATTTTCCACGGTCATGTGACAACACGTGCACCTTTCACATCACTTGACCTTATCTTTTATTCGGACTCATCACGTGATCCACGGTCTAGACCAGTCACGTGACTCGCCTCACCTATTTAATTACCGAAGGTCTAGAAACGTCTAGACCCTTATCTCGTATCGCTTATCTATGATGTCATCCCTTATCTACAGGACGCACGGACCAGTAGGTAAACAAGTACATACAATGTAGTCAGTATATATACCTTGAATTCAATGCCCCAAGAACTCTAGTCAAGTTCTTGTTGGGTTTCCCTCTCAACGAGTTTTCTTATCTCTAAAGCATTTTCTGGTGTGAAGCAGCCCAAGTCTTTCTTAGATTTGAGGTTGTCAACAGGTTCTGAGCTGCCCCTTGCACCCGTCGTTGGTTGAGCGAGTACTTGTGCTTCCAGTTGGTCTATGTTTGCCTGGAGCAAGTGGTTCAAGTCTATTGTAGCTTGAATTCTTAATTCTTGACTCTCCATGTAGAGTCGTAATTCTTGAGTGAGGTCGCCCCAAGCTCCTGAGTCTGCTGAGATCGCTGCCATGAGAGCAGCAGCAAGGGGACGGGGAGTCCTGTGGACATGATTGTTACGAACTTTAATTTTCTATTCTTTCTTTTTCTAATCACATGATATTTTCCACGGTCACGTGACAACACGTGCACCTTTCACATCACATGATCTTATCTTTTGTTCGGACTCATCACGTGATCCACGGTCTAGACCAGTCATGTGACTTGCCTCACCTATTTAATTACCAAAGGGCTAGAAACGTCTAGACCCTTATCTCGTATCTCTTATCTATGATGTCATGTCTTATCTACTTGACGCACGGACCAGTAGACAAACATGTACATACAACTAGAGTAGTATAAGTAGTGTGCAATCGACGCCACAAGAACTCTAGTCAAGTTCTTGTTGGTTTTCCCTCCAAAACTCTTGTCTCTAAGCAAGCCTAGTGTGAAGCAGCCCAAGTCATTCTTTGATTTGAGGTTGTCAACATTGTCAGTCCTTGTATTCTGCAGTAGTACTGTAGCAGTCTTGTAGTCTGATCACGCCCGTATACTTCAATGAAATCATTTTGGTTCGCTGTAGACTTGATTGAAAGTACAAGCATGAGACAGAGGAGGATAAGTCTAGTGGGGGAGAACTGGTCTACTCCTGTCTGTAACATGCTCCTGCTTTGCTACACCTTTCCGTACCTACCTCCATTGTTTTTGCTGTCGTGTTTTCAAAAATATCACCATCATATTGCCCATCATTGTTACTGGAATCAAGACATGTACCTCAAATGTATACTATTGCCGAATATCTTCTCGCGAAATCAATGACTCCTCGAGTGCGCTCCTGCACAAGTAATACATACCTCTGGTACTGTAAATAAGGTCCCTGCCGACCTTCGGCACCAAATCTAGTTAGAGATTGCGTTTACATAACCGGGCACGCAGTCGTTTGCCGGATGCCGACAAGCCACCCCTTGATGACCAATTTTCCATTTCCTGAAACAGTCACGTGTTTGCGAGCGCAACACAGACCTGGGGTGAACGTGCTCTCACATCCAAGACAAGTGATGCATCATAAAGTGACCAGTTGAAGTCCAGGCCCCGTAAAAAAAAGAAGGTGCTTGAGGATCCGCGACACCGTACAAGGTAGGTGTCGGTGATGCATCACAACCTGACCAGTCGCAGTCCAGGCTCCGTAAAAAAGAAGGATCCGTGACACCGTACAAGGTAGGTGTTGGTGATGCATAGATTATGCATCATAAATTGACCAGTTGCAGTCCAGGCTCCATAAAAAAGAAGGATCCGCGACACTGTACAAGGTAGGTGTCGGTGATGCATCACAACCTGACCAGTCGCAGTCCAGGCTCCGTAAAAACGAAGGATCCGCGACACCGTACAAGGTAGGTGTCGGTGATGCATCACAACCTGACCAGTCGCAGTCCAGGCTCCGTAAAAAAGAAGGATCCGCAACACCGTACAAGGTAGGTGTTGGTGATGCATAGATTATGCATCATAAACTGACCAGTCGCAGTCCAGGATCCGTAGAAAAGAAGGTTCTTGCAGATCCGCGACACCGCGTATAGGTAGGCGTGTTGAGTGCATTCTCCCGCGAAGCTAACATGAACCCCACGAAGAAGGTGCCCGTTTGACTGTGCCACTCGCCTACCTGCGAAGACAGCAATGCCGACTACCAATCAAGCAAGTGGGCTTCCTGTTCGGGTGGGTGTACTCGAGCATGTTCTCCCGCGAATCTAAAACAAAGCCCATCAAGCAGGGGTCATCCGACTGTCCCTCTCGCCTGCTCGTGATGGCACTGATGTCGGATACCAAGTTCCAACGAAGCCAACAACCGGCTTGTTCAAGGTAGGCACATCCTCTTGCAAAGTTGTCCCAAAGCCCACCACGAAGGGCAGCCTCAGCCATCCTGTGCACTCGCTCATGATGCACAGGAATGCTGACTTACGAACGCTATCAAACAAGCAGGAGACCTTCCCTTTGAATGGAATCTTCTCCCGCGAAGCTAATCTAATGCGTGCTACAACTTCCGGTCTATTTGATGGACCTAGAACCTGCCTCGATGATGTAGGGAGACATTCCGAGCAAGGTAATGCAGATGTTCCCACCAACATGCAAGTTATGCATCAATGCATAACTTGTGCATCACCAAATTGTTACTCAGTGCCAGTTATGCATCACGCGCACGGGTCACTGGTCAACCAGTGAGCGCTGAGCGGTGATGCATTAATGCATGATGCGTTGCCATTGCATCACACCGCGAGACTTAACTGCCGTCGTATTGCATCACACTTTTGACGACAACTACAGTGATTCAATGCATCGTTCTAACAGTATAGCCTGATCCCCATACCATTTATAGTTATCGGCTCTTGCCGGTAACTGGAACACGCAATCTTCTGCGTGGCTTCAGGGCTTCTGGGGCCTGGCTCGGCTCGGCTCATGGCTTCTCAAAATGACAAGCCGGGCTCCAAGCTCCACCAAGCCCCTAATGCGGCCTGGCTCGGCCTGGCTTTTTGGGGCCCGGCTTGATCAGCTCAGGGCTTTCAAGCCGGGCCGCGGAATCACTACTCCCTTTCGCCAGCTCGCTCTGGCCCGTTTGCACCACTAACGAGCGCACAGCGTCGACACAGGAGGCCAGGAGGTCGAAAGGTCAAGTTGGCCGAGTTGGGAGGTGTCGAGGGCAAACCGCACCACCCAGAGGTTATCGAATATGGCGGAACCGATAGGATAGGCCCCAGGAGGACCAGGATCGAGCGCGATGTCGAAACAAGTGCGCTATATCGAGATCCAGGGCTAGGAGGCCAACTGGACAAGGAGGAGGCGACAAGAGGCGACAAGGACAAAGTGCAGTACCAAAGCACACACAATGGAGTCCTAACACATGGGATACGAGGCAGAAAGGCCAATGCAACAAGCACAGCACACCGCAACTTGAAACGAGTCGAAATGGATATGCTACTAGCCCACACCTGTTTGCCCCACCGTCCGTGTGCCCATTCGCACTAATACTATTGCTTTTATGTAACTTACTATAGTACACTTTTTAATGCATTTGATTGCTTTCATTGTTTGAATGGTAAAATAGCACAGTAAAAAGATATGGTAAAAGGACAGCAAAAGGAATAAAAGGGCTGAAAAGTATGATTAAAAGCATAGAGGTACTTTTCGCGCAGGTTCATGAAAGCACCGGAAAGCAACGAAAAGTACGTGAGAAGCACACGAAAAGTAAGTGGTGATTTTACTGATGTAGCGGTCTTGACAGAGACGCAAACTTACCAGTTCTAGTAGCATCCTCGTACTCTGCCGTCTATCGATGTGTTCTACCGGAGCGTGATTTCCTATCGTGCATGGTAGCCCAGGCTTGTTCCGATTTGACTCTGCTCATACCTTCAATCCTGAAAGAATGTAAACCTCGTACCGACCTGTTATAGAGTGCATGTGTGACACCTCAGCAGCATAATGAAACTCGGATACAAATGGGCACCAATCCGATATTTTCGACGTGCCACGAGCAGAGGAATCGTTGTTTTTGCTCGGTCCGTCCTTTTCAGTGACATATCTTTAGATTCAGCATTCACATCGTTATCGTGTTTACTTCATAGCACAACAAGTTTCATAATGGAAACATCATGAGAGCCAGCTTTGTAACTTGATTCCGCCTGTCATAAGTTCCGAGTGAGCAGCTTTCAGAAAGATGTAACTCGCGAACATTTACCTCCAGGGTTTGGGGACGCATTGCAAGAACACTACTTAGTGCCTGAAAAGTTCTTTGTCGATTTTGATGGCGGTGGTGAGAAACTTGACATTGGTCTGAAAGGAGAAGAAGCTGCTTGTGGTACCGCTGTTCTGTCGCCTTCCCTCCCTATACCCGAGAGCGCAATGCCAACAGACGCTTGGGGTTCTACATTGGGAACGGACTCGCTACTCTTTGAGGGGGCTGCTGGTTTCGGCGGTAAAAGTTGACGTGTCTTCAAAAGCCTTGCATGAATCCCAACGATGATATCAGCTCCATGAGGAAGCTCGCTGTTAGCGATGCGCTTTGCGAGGGCGGGGAAATCTGCAACAATCAGAGGTGATCCGATGTGCGAGTATAACACGTCGAGCTCCATCTCCAGTAGTTGCGAATGTCTACCAGTTTCGTGAGCAAACGAACCTCGCGAATCGAAAGCTAATAAGAACGCACCTCGAGACGAGGATGCACGAAAGCTCTTTCAGAATGTTGTGTTCTGTAAGGTTGCTCCGAATGTAGGAGAATGCCTCGTCGCGAAGATGATCCAACCCAACCTAAGGCGCGTCTTTCAGTTGCAACTCTGATCTCATGACAATGCATACAAATACGAACCTTGGAGGCAAGACGATACATAGACTTGGCAGAACACCTCGGTTCATCTAGAGAGCTCGTCGAAGATTCGCGAGGCTGCCCACCAGGTGTCGCTGAACCGAGAGGCAAGAAGTTGAACTTGTCGGTGTAGAGATAGTTCAGGAGCGTATACCATCTAAACGTCGAATGTTGGCACTCATCCAGACGGAAGGGACATGCTGCCGCAAACTTACGTCTGGAAAGCAGTATCTTTGACGAGGACATGCCGACTTCCCAAGGACCGCAGACGCATTGCGGTCTGGTTCGTTAATGTCTTGTCACCCGTCTTCTGAACTGCAGTCTCGCTGCTCGCTAAGGATCCAGCTCTGTCCTTCTTTGCGGAGAATGGATCGTCCGTTGTCGGCTGCTCTGGACTCATGACGAAGATATCAGAGCTACCCGATTCAGAACCGCCCTCGGACAATCTATCCATACAGATCAGCTGGCAATCAAACGGACAATAGTGTCATTTACTCGTCGTCGTCCTTGGACCGGGTTTTAGCACGGTTTTTGGAACGAGAGGCTGACGATCTCGCAGATTGACGCTTTGGTGGTTCGAGGTCTGCGACAGGAATGGGATCATCACAGTCGTCGAGGTCACTGTCACTTCCATAGCCATAATCATGAATGCGTGCATCGCTAGGAACGTCATTGTCGTCCGCGAGGTCGATCAGCGAAGGATCGGAAGGATTTATATCCGAGCTCAATACTGGATGGCAATAATGAATGCGACAATCGTCTCCTCTTTGTGAAAAGAATCACGCACGGTCTAAAAAGTATTTCGAGCTCTTGGCCAGAAGAACGTTGTTTGCGCAAAGAACGCGAGGGTTCAAGACTCGACCGGATGGTGAAGATCTCGCAGAGAAGAGATGGAACTGAGTGTTGACAAGCTCCTCTCCGAGAAGAGCCTTTCTCAGAAATTCTTCTATGCGTTCCTGTTTACTAGGATCTGACATGGGGGGGTATTGGCAAGGGATGGGGGTAGGGTAGCTGAGAATCGCAGGGCTCTTGGCTCAAGTGCTTATCGTGAGTGCTTGTGCCGGCGATAACCTAGCCTCGCCGTGTCTAGATCTGTATCCCATCGATATCCCAACGAAGACGTGCGGAGGTCCTACGATGCGCGCTCAAACAGATATGGATATACGGTAGAACTGACCATCTTATTGGCCCGGCCGCATCATACAGACTCGAAGACGGGAAAAAGGTTGTGTGTCGACTTTAGGGCCTACGATGGGTAGGGGGTAAGCCGGGTAAGCTGTGGTGGGCAACCTGCGGGTCAAGGGTAGGTCGGGTACTGATGGGTATGGGTACCCAGGGAGCTGGGACCCGGGTGAGTATGGGCATTGAGGGACGCAAAGATAGCTAACCCGGGTATAAGGCTGTACATACTATATAGTACCTGGGAAATTTTCTCGGATGACCGCAATTTGTACTTGAGTGACAGATGCCCTCGAATATTGCATTGGAACCATGATGATAACAAGACCATGCACAAAGTCTTTTCGTAGCCTCCGAGTCCGAGTCGGAACACATCATTGACCAATCTCAGATACAGCTTCAAGCTTCTCAAAATTCGACACGGACGACTCATAAACATGCAGCGTGCTGCTGGGCAACCACCGTCCGAGTGCCCATTGGTACTAGTCTATTCATCCCTGATGCTCTCAGGAACTCATTGTCAGCGCTTGAAGTGGTTCCGAGAACGCCCCGTAGCAGGCCCGTCATGAATGTTGTCGCGCGATAGCATCGATTCACACTTAAACACACCATGTATATGATCAAATGCAGAAATTCTCTCGGCAGGCGGCATCCTCAAATATTGGGACCATATGCGTGCCACCCAACCCCGTCTTGCACTGATGGCACTCGACTATCTTTCTGCTCCAGGTACGTACTTAGACCCACATCATTTTTGGACATTTACCAGCTTCGTCAGTGGATGCCGAGCGCTCCTTTTCTTGTGGTCGACTACAAGTCAATCATTTACAGCACGGCATCAGTTCACAGTCCTTCAAGGCGAAGCTTGCGATCGGGTCTTGGTCTTGTACTCCATTCCTACCCCCAAACCTTGCTGAAGATATTATTGGTGCTCGGATGAAGGGAAACAGTAAGGGTAAGGCTAAAGAAGTAGACAAAGGGGTACATGAGCCAGAGGTTATGGTCGTCGACTAGCTACATCAGTACTACCCGCAGGGTACCCGGTCGACCTGCTGTTTATACCCAGGTTTAACCCGTGCCCAATACTAGCTTACCCGGGTCAGGTATGGTCAGTACAGAGTCATGCCCCAAACCCGTGTGGGCATACCCGGGTAGCACCCGGGTACACCCATCTTAGGCCCTAGTCGACTTCGCAGGGAAAGATCATGTCCCGCTTTCAGATGCCATCGCATTCCGTAGTACGAAATATATATATTCTAACATATGGGTGTATCTCAGGCAAGGCCACACATAACATGTAGAGCTTATACTACTCTTGAAGATGTTGATCAGTGATGGCCCATAGGCCTCCGAATCGCACTATCTGTTGACTCTATCATCATCGATTGCACCATCACCACTTGCAATCAAATGATCGTCTACATGAAGAGAACACCATCGACGGTATATAAAGGCTACATTGAGGAGAACAAGCAGGCGGAAACAAACAGGCTCGTAGTAAGGCTACAACTGGGGGGGGGCGTGTATGAGGGATGAAATCAGGAAACGGGATCAGGAATACAAGAGTTATGCACACAAAGGGATCACATGACGAGTCGTAATCGAGAGGTGAGCAAACAATTAAAAGAAACGTGTCCGATTCTAATGATACAGCAATAAAAGATGCGACGCCAACCGTTTCATCCATGGTTGGTTGGTATGGGAATGGGGGTATCGTGTGCCAGCCAAACATCGTTTTGGGAAGAGGGCGGTCCAAGCCCGGATCAAAACTCTTCCATGCCGGTAAAGGTACCATCAAACATCATCTCGAATCCTGGAACATGCATCTGCTGATCTGCACCGACGTCCACACCGGCAACTGCGACGGCAGGAATGCCGAGGTGCTGCGTTGCCAGGGTAACTGGCAGTCCGCGGACCTGGCCAGGTATGACCTTGCCTTCGAGAACTTGGCAGGAGGAAGCAATTTCATGCCACATATCAAACGCCAACCCTTCAGGGACATACTGCGGCTGTGGTGCGATGACAGGGAGGCTGAGGTCCGATCGGGCTGGAGATCCGCTATAGGTCGACGAAGGCGCGGAGTTGGAGAACTCCAGTGGCGTTTGGGACCATGACGTGGCACTTGCCGTGAGAGCGTTCGAGTGCTGGAAGTCCAAATGAGAGGCAGTCACGCAGTCCAAGGAAAGCGACAGGTCTTGGGGGGAAATGCGATCCGTTGGTGCGAGATTGTACGATCCTGACGACCCAGAGGGAGCGTGTGGCGCAAGGTTGGAGAAGAATTCGTTGAAGGTCTGTGGGAAGGAATAAGTATTCACGTACAACGAAAACGAACGAGTACAAACCATGGCAGGATGCTCCCCAGGTCCAGCCGGGAATCCAAAGTTGGAGTTCAAGAACGTTTGTTCGAACAGGCTTGTATCAACCTCCGGAAGCGGCGATTCATCACGCTGGAGGGAAGACTGGGAAGGAGGATAAAAGCCCGGTACAGGAGCATAGGAAAACATCGGGATATCGTCCACTCCCCAGGAGGTCCTTCCGAAATGAGGCAACGCACTCGAGGGACGGCGTTGGCCGATGATCATACGGGCGTTCCGCGAGATGTTGTTCACAGGCGAAGTTGAGCGCGAAGTCGACGCAAAGAACGGTACGGATGGGAGTGCAATTGGATGGAAGCGCGAGTCGGGGAGAGGAACGGAAGAGGGCCGACGAGGAGGGTAGAAGGACTGATGCAGCAACTGAGGTGCAGGAGCAAACACCTTCCTCTCGTCCAGTTTGCGAATAGCAGAGGCGAGCTGGTCACCCTTCATCCCCTCGAGCAAGAGTTGCGCAACTTCCTCGCAACGTTTTTCATCCTCGGGCGTTGGGCTAGTCTTTTCCTTCTTCACCTTGTTCTTGTTGTGCACAGGTCTGAAACGGTAGCCCGGGTATCGCATGGAGTGGGCTTCCTTCTCCTGCTTAGCTTTGATCTCCCAGATCCGCTTTTCCTCGAGAGGAAGCGCGCGCCAGCAGTTGCCGATGATCTTTGAGAGCGAGCCGTGATTAGCCTCGATCGATCCAGGAACATGCTTCTGCCTGACGAAATCGGCACGGAAGAGCATGAACGCATTTGGTGGGCGGGGGATATAACCAAGCGACCTGCGCTTGCCGGGGGGAGCACGCCTCTTCGAGGCCGGGTTCGGCGGTTGCTCGGATGGCGGGAAAAGCTGTGCATCGGGGGATAGCGAGGTCTCGTCGGTGGTGTCGATGGCTAGATCGTCGGATTCCTTGTAGGTACCCGGAGTGATGTTGGGTGCGAACGTTACAGAGCGTGGCGATGGCGATGCGCCATAGATGCCTGGTTTAATGAGGTCGGCTGTAGGGGATCAAGTGTCAGAGTTGGGAGAGTAAGGAGTGCGCGTGAGATGGTAGAACGCTTACAGGTTGGATCCCTTGGGAAAGCGGACGGACGACGACCAATGGAATAGCGACCATGAATTCGGGACGGCGGCATGACTGACTGACAGGATCTATTTCGAGAATCTACACGTTGACACGAATTGAGTCGGAAGGGGAACGACCGAAAGAGCGAGACAAAAGTGAAAACGGGGCGGAGAAGTTGCACGAGGGGGAGAGGGGGGCACAGAACAAAACAAAAAGCGCTATTGTTCTCTTCCTACCTTATATCATCCGTCAGCCGGGGCAGCGAGAACGCGAGAAACTCTCCCACCACCTTTGAAAATAACTAGCGCGCTTGAGATCAAGGACCCGGCAAACCGCACTTGCCCACGCCGTTGGGTTATTTGCCCTGCCTGGCGTGCGGCGATGCCACAATTTCTGACTGGTAGCGCTCACTTTTTTTTTGATATGGTGAGTGCACGAAGTCCTGCTGTGCTGATTTCGGTCGTTCGCTTGTACTGCAAAAGGACGGTTGTTTATGGCTGCCCTTTATGGTAAGCATTGTGTTCCTATCGCCGTATATGAGTAATACAGTACGTCCGTCCGCCGTCCATTTGGAGGAAGAAAGTCATCAGGGCTTTGTAGGGATTCAATCTCGATGAGCCAAGATCGTGCGAGTCACCGGCCCATCATCAAGAGTGCAGGGACAAAGTCGTCTCCCAACCACTGCTTTTTCGTTGGAGGCCGTTCTCGAATCTCGCCACTGGCAGCATCATGATCGGTTTTTGGGCGGATCATATACGAAGGCATGTGAACGATGCTAATAATTCGGCACGAGGTCCGTAGTACGACAGAGCTGCTATGCGGTCTCACCTCACGAGTCCAACTTGAACTTCTTCCGTCCCACTCAGTCATATTACGAAAGGTTGGAAGAACGACCTTTCCGAGTTTTACCGAGGGTTCCGCACCCCAGATGGCCCGATCTCGCCTGCCCCGTCAGTGTCGACCTCTTGTAACTGAACGACTCATAGAAGAATCGATATCAGCAGGCTGCGCATCATCCAGCGCAAGTCACTGCAAGGGATCAACTTTTATCTCCCTATTTCCTGCAAGCGAGAGAAGAACTTGATCCGCAGTACCGATACGCCACGAAAATGATGCGCTCGAGCCTCGAGGCCCCCCCCCCCTCGCCGTAAAAAAATCCAATCCATGTCGAGAATTCTTACTTACTGGCGAGTCCGCGTTCCCTCTGTGAGTTTTCTCACTGTCACTCACAACCGCGTTAACGGAGGATATTTCTCCTCTGATACGGTGATAATCAGGAATGCTTGCTGCGATTTCTTATTCTCATGTGCTACCCTCGCCGCTGAGTCGACTGTTGTCGATCACCAGATTCTAATCCGAGCACAAATAGTCAACCCATTCGGTTGCAGCTTTTGATCAGAAATATATATATTTCATATTCGCACTCATGGCAGCTAAACAACCTCTCAGTGACTCTGATCCGTCGCAATTTCATGAAGCGTAATCGCCACACGGTGGAAAGGCCAGAATGGGGAGAACGCCCTTCGCGTCGTGACTGTCTCTCTACTCAACACACGCTTTGCGCTACTCTGTCCGCTCGCCTCGCTGACTCAGCCCAGCTCTTGCCGCACTTCTCTGACCTTCCTCTCCTCGCACAGCCACAACGGAAGAAAAAAACGTTTGCACGATAGTATTTTTTTTTGATCGACCTGTATCTCTCACCCGAAACCAGTGGTTGGCCATGCGTCATAGATGTCGTCGTCATCGTCGCGCTCGCTCCTAAATTTCAAGAGGGTCACAAACGTCGTGGGCATCAGTCAATGCGGTGCATTTCCATCCTCTATCACAACGGCCTTGAGGACGACGATGGCATCATCAATGACAGTGTCACCACCCACTTTCAATCTCTCGGACCCTGGAAATGGGCGTCTTGGAAGAGAACACACACGCGCGCGATTCACGTCACATCATGTATAACGAACCCTTTCTTCGTTGTCGGGAAATGAGAAACACGACGAACTGATGCGAACAATACTGGTTCGCAAATTGACGTTTCAAAACCATACGTGGATCCTTCTACCCGTCAATTTTAGCATCGGGACTCGTCCGTCCCCGGCGTGCGTGCACACCACACCCGTGTTGATCTTACCAACTTCATTAGATCCTCGGGGCTTTCGAACAATCGAGGACGTTTATTCATTTTGTACGCCTTGTCGTCTCGTCTCTCCATCGCTGTTTCATCGTCGTTCAAGCACAGACAGCATCATCATCCCCAAGTCCACGCGGTTCCATGCAACGGGATGATCTAAACACATGTGTATTTTACATACATGAAACGCAAGCCATGTTCACTTGGATCGGAAACCAGGTCGCATAGCGTTAAACAGTACTTGAACACAGCACTACACCGATCTCTCTCTCTGAAAGTAGCTCGCGATCAAACAATGCCAGTACGATCCCTGAGAATGGCAACAAGGGGGGGGGGTGCTGATAGAAGGACGTCCGGTAGAAGTGGAGCTACATAACCCATGCCTCTTCCCATACGCATATGGATATTTCAGACATTCGATCACGACAATCCAAATAGTATGTAGGCTGCACTAAAAGAAAACTCTAACCGGGACCGCTCCTATAGGGTGATATGGCTGTTCGCGCAGTTATAATCGTGATCGCACGTTCGTGAGTATCTCCATGGCCCTCAACCCCGCCAGCGAGCAAGTAGGCTGCGCTTGTTGGCACCGCTTTGCCATGGCGCTAGGAACACCAAGGGTTCCTCATGCTTCGTGGCCTCGCACCGTCTCCATGCGTCGCTCGTGGTTCCACGAGCGAATGTGTGAAATATTTTCAATTGTTATGCGATAAACATGTTAACATGCAGAAGAAGCCCCTAAAGGGTGTCCCCCGTCTCCTCTGCTCAAAAAAAGTCACTCACGAAGCAACCCCCGTTTTAGAACATCGAGCGAGAGCACCTCACAGCGCCCTGTGTCTCGCGTCCAACGTACGCCATATGTATGGGAACGAAATGGATTGGGACACTGCACCTCAGCTAGCTTGCCTCGGCTTTTGTGTGAAAAGCTCGTCGATCAGTCACTCGCGAGGTGAATAGAACCATCTACTCACCCTCACTTCCTCTCCTGTCTTCCTGATCCAAACCGCTGGTCGCTCTGTCGTCTTTGCCCCCTCCTCTCCATCGTCCCACGTACAGCTAACACCGACCGCCAAACGCGTACCATCGCAGTTGAACGCGACCGAAGGAATCGCTGCCAAGTACTTGGGATATTGCCGCAGCCGTTTCTTCACTTTGTGGTCCCAAATGGACACCGTACCGTCAGACCCCGCAGATGCAAACGTATTGTACCTATCCAAGCAGATCAGCATCATGACATTTCTCGTAGAGATCGAGAGTTGAACTGACACGGGGTGGAAAGCGAGCGCGTTGACTGGCCAGACATGGTCGACATCGTCGATCGTCTGGCGGTGACACTTGAATGCATACTTTTTGTCCTGGGCTTCTTGACTTGGATCAAAGTACTCGACGCCAATACGGCCTTCGACTGAGCCGATAGCATACCCTGGAACAAAGATGCGACGTAAAACGTTCGGCATGAGTTTTGGGAGCGCACGGGCTCGAAAAAAAAAATTGCTCCGGCTGACCAACCTTGCCCGTCTGCCATGCATGCCAGACTCCGCGTCATAAACTTCAAACTACTTTCCCTCGTTTGCGCAGGCTCGCTCATCTTGCGGATATCATAAATGTGGAACAACCGACTCGCCATGGCCACCACGAGCGTGTTGTTGACGAGGTCCATGTTGTACACGCGCTCGGGGAGGGTATGCGATGACACCTCGGTCGTCTCCGCGCGCGGATCCCAGAAGCGCAGCGACTGGTCCCAGGAACCGGTGATGAGGACGTCTACGGGTCGCCATTCATGTTAGCGAAAACGACCGCGGAAAAACCCCTCACTTTGTTCGCGACCATAGTTCATGGCAGATACCGCGTTTTCATGTTGACCCAGATGAGTGACCTTCTCGACCGACAAATTAAGCCTAGAAAGGCAAGTGTACCCGACCGTTCCATATAGTGACGCCAAAAAAAACAGAAGAGGAAACAACGTACTCTCGTACGCCCGTATCCAACCCTCCACTATACGCGTGCGTGGCGTCTCCAAACGTGCACGCAAGCACAGCAGCGCGGTGATCAAATTTCGCCTTTTGCTCGTTGGAAAGGACATCGTAGAAGCGGACTGTCTAGACGGCACAACATGAGCGAACGAAGCCATCCGTGGAAACTTACTTTAGGCATACCGTGTCCCAGGAAGAGACCAAGAGCTGATCTGGGTTTGTTGGCGAGAAACGTACTTGGGCGACACTGTCAAAGGGAGGTGAAGACAACTCGAAATGGTCTTTTGCACTGGATCTTCAGACATGCGCTTCCTTGTCGTATATATGATTGACTCACCTGCCATTGTCGATGATCACTATGGATATGTGTGCGGCACAAAGAAACGGAAATGCGTGTGGCACGAACAAGGCGTTCATCTCACGTGACCTGTGCAATAATAATAATGCTTGCCCACCGTTGCTGCTCAGCTGCTGTGAGGCCTTGAGGACTCGACGAGGCTTTTATAAAGTCTTCCGAGTCTCAGGCCACCTGGACAATTTGGATTCGTTCCACACCTCCCCAAGTTTTCGCAAAATATGTGCCGTGTTCGTTACCCAAAGGTCGGACCACTCACTCCTAGCTGGTCATATGTAACTCTTATGGCAGGCCGCAGAGAGCTGCCGCTAACCCCGCCACCAGTCTGCTTGTCTCCAAAGATATGCATTCTGCTGCGCAACCTCGATACGTATAGTGAGTACCGCAATAAGGGATAAAACGTTACAACAACAGGGTATCTCCGAGACAATGCCAGGGGAGCGGTGTGTGAGAGGGTACGTGAAATCGTCAACTCGGGGGCATAATCAAAAAAAATGATGGTAGTTAGGTGACGCACGATATGTGTCGAATGTGCACAAATGTGTCGGCGTGGTGGATGTCATCGGGAATGGGGGAAATGCGTAAAGTGAGTATGAGGGGGTTATGCACATGTAAAAATATCACTACAACTAATTCAACAACAGGGTTATCCACAATTAAACCAAGAAGAGCGCATGATTTTTAACAGAAAAAAAAGGGTGAGTGAGTGGCAGCAGCGCGTGGGTATTGTGGATGCAGTGGTTGTAGGGGTGAAAGGTGTTATACAGATGAGTCCGTTATGTGCGCGGAATAGTCCAGGAAGAAGCCAATGGACGCCAGCATACATTGGACGGAAGGGTCTAATATCCGTGGTGCGCAGCGAGCATGCTTTCGAAGTTGAAGAGTTGCTCGAACGTGTCTTGGTTCTGCGAATCGGTGGAGTATTGACCCGCTTCTATCACCATAGGATCATAGGGGCCAGGGGTGTATCCGATGTTGAAGGTCCCCAATGTGGCAGATGGCAAAATCTCGTCGCCACACCCAGGA
Organism: Boletus rubroflammeus; assembly: GCA_038090375.1. Classification (NCBI taxonomy): domain Eukaryota; kingdom Fungi; phylum Basidiomycota; class Agaricomycetes; order Boletales; family Boletaceae; genus Boletus; species Boletus rubroflammeus. The sequence goes on from JBBPMQ010000116.1 coordinate 15,035, forward strand.
AGACCAATCTCGACTGGTGGAATGGCGCTCATGTCGAATTCGTCGCCCGCAAGCATTTGGCTGTGGCTTCCCCATGCACCGGCCGCTTCCCACGAACATGGCGGGTAACCAAAGTGCACGTTGTCCAAGGGGCCTGCGCAGAAAGACCCAGTCTCCACCTGTAAACCGAGCTCGTCACATGGTGCAACAGGGTACGAGAAATCAGCTGGCACGCAGTTCATGGGAGAGAATGTGCCCGACGCCGGCGATGACGGCCCGGATACTGAACTGACCGAGGACAAAGGCGATCCCATCTGGTGGACGGATTGGTTCATGGACATGTCGGTCGATATTGACAGAGGATGCGGGTTTTCGGGCATTGGATGATAAAGACCACCGACCTATTGAAAGCGATCAGCGAACGGCTCATTCAGAGCCATTGCAACAACTTACATTAACACCTGGGAACATTTCTGATGGGGAATACTGCTGCTGGGACATGGCAGTATTCGAAGCCACGAAATCGAATTGAGAAGACGAACTTGATCCGTGATCCGGATGCGATGCTCTCCGATTGATCATCGGCACCATTGATGGTGACGTAGGGCACGAAGACATGTAAACCGACGGAATCTGGATGGTCTGACGAGGTGGCGGCGTAGGAGCCGAGGACGAACGACCGTGATTCTTGCCTACCGCGGGTGTGCATAGGGGAAGGACGAACGAAATGCTGGTTTCCAAGTCGCCTTCTTCGCCACGCTTCCCCTTCTTCCCCTTCCGATCCTTGGTCCTCTGGGGTCGATAAACGTAACCGGGATACATCTGCTCGTGCTCCTTCTTCTTCTCCTTTGCCAACTCCTCCCAATACAGACGTTCCTCGGGTGAGAGTGCCTTCCATTGTTGGCTGATCGTTTTGGATAGATCGGCCTGACGCTGCTTCTTCGCTGGCCCATCGAGTGCTGCCGCTTCCTCCTGGGCGGCCTGACGGTCTTCGCAGCATTTTCTGCGGAATAGAATGAACGCGTTCTCGGGGCGCTTGATATAATCTTCGTCACCCTTCTTGGGTCTGCGCTCGATATCGCTGCATATCGACGACTTGCGCCGTTTCTGTGACGATGGTGGCGATGCGGGGAACGTGGAGAGTGAAGTCGTTGGCGGCGTTGCGGCGAACATGGATGTCGACGATGACGTGGTGCATGATATTTCTGAAGGTGAAAAGGGGGAAAGAGTGCGAACGAGGGTGGCTTGCGAAGGACTGAGCGTGAGCTTCCGGAGATCTGGCTCAAAGGGAGAAGATGTAGGAGACGGGTAAGGACAGGTATCGGTTTGGTTGAAAGGGAAATAGATGGCGCGCGGCGTCGGTGAAACAATGGCCAAGGATGGCGGTTGGATGGTGTCCGTAATCACCTCAAGTGCTGCGTGCGGTGAGTGGTTAGACGCTGATCGATGTGACGACGACGAGCTGATTGGAGCGTGGAGAGGACTCACATTGAGAAGGGGTATCGCGAGTGCGAAGCGCAGGCATGATTGTCCAGTGTCTCGAGGACGATGAACAATGGGCTGCTAGGTGAGCAAACTCGTTCGGAAAAGGGGGAGATAATGGGAGGGAAAGGGATAAGGGCGGCTTGAGTTTGAATAATGAGGTTTCGCTGGCGGGGGAACGAGGCTACTGACGGATGTCGTTGTCACACAAGCGCGATCGTAAAACAATTGGGCGGGTGGGGCACAAAAAAGCGACAGACAATACGGACTACTCGTTATATACGTTCAATCGACATGCGCATCGAAATGGTGTTGAACTTAAACCTTGGGATGGAATGGCGGCAGGGGCAGGATACCGGATTTGTATGAGAAGACCCGGATTGGTGAGACAATGAAGGGGAACGGGAGATGCACGCTTATCAAATCGACACCCGTGCTTTGTCGTATGAGACCTAATTTCGCATCCATTCCGTGTACAAATACCGCACAACCAAATTTCTTATTGTCTTTTCGCCGTTTTCGCCACCTTCCTCGGCCGGCGAAATTCCCAAGATATGCATCCGGACGTCTTCTCCCAATTTCGCTAAAAATTCCGTATTTTCCCCCTCCTCCTTATCTGCAAATTCAGATCCTGACTCGTTAAAACTTGACACACGTAATATCCCCCATTGGCAGCACCTCTTCCCGCGGCACGATGACTGGTTCACCCCCTAGATCAGTGTCTCCGCCGACGGGCCCGCTTGCTTGAATCGCTCTCTCCGATTCTCTGTGGTCCGTTCCGTCCACTTGTGCGAGTTGTACCACACCAGATTTGCGCAGCGAGGAGAGCGCACAGCCGCATATCCACATTCAACATTCCTTTTATGGAATATTCGACCCAACAGTCCGTCTCTGCTCTCCCGCAACAGCGAGGCCCTCGCAAAAAAAAGCGCCTCAAGTTGCTCCCCTAGTGGCTGTGGAGGCGCTGGTGTGATTTACCTTTGCCACCCCGAATCGCCATCGTATGTCAACTTGACTATCTCTCCCAATAGCTACCGTTTGAGAGTCAGACCGCCATCTCTTTCTTTCTGTGTACGTCCGACATCAACCCGGCTCCCCACGCGCCGTCCTCCCGACTCCTCTCGTACGTTGCGAACATGCTCCGTCAGTCCTGTACAGCCCCTGGGTATTGGGCACGGGGATGTCGAAAGTGGTCGACGTCATCAGGGGATGGGCCTGTAGTAAATTGCAGTGTACAGCACTCGTATCCACCCGCCCCGGACTGCACCTGGAGACCATAAATCTCGTCAACCGACGTGTGTGTGACGCCATATGCCCTATTAATATTATTCCCTCGAGTAATTATTCTTTTTGTTTTCCCACTTCCGCCGTGCACGGCACATGGGTCTTGCCAGTGGGTCCACCGGGTCAGTCGGTGCATGGAAAAAAAGAAGAAAAAAAAAGAAAGCGTAATTGTTTGGATGGGAAAAAGTGATTCCATACATTCGTATGTGGCGGATGCTGGAGCGAAGCTCGCACTCGCACTCTCCTTTGCAATTGCAATCCACACGTGTCGGGGTTACCGCCGCGGACATCCCAAGAAATCACCCGCCGTTTTCCCCCCGTGTGTGGGAGAAACATACCCATTCACCCTGGCAAGTCGCCGCCGAATGTCGTAAATCGGTAGAAAAGACTCTTTTGGCCATGTCCTCTCAGCAATGATGCTCCGTCCGTTCGTTTTCTGCAACAATCAATCGAAATCCCCCCCCCCCCCCCCCCCCCCCCCCCCCACCATCCCCCCCCCCCCCCCCCCCCCTTCCCCGCGCCTACACCCCTCTAGTG
>JBBPMQ010000116.1:18326-49827 GCA_038090375.1 Boletus rubroflammeus
TCCCCCCCCCCCCTCTTTTTCCGCCAACACCAACACACACCCCCCCCCCCCCCCCCCCGCAAAAGTCTAAATAGCGTCATTCCTTGATCAGGATAACCCGGAGTCAGTACGTCTTGGAGGAGTCTGGGCGTTTGTGGCCTGAAACAATGAATGAACGGATCATTGTCAAGTGACCCGGTTGACGTCCTAGTATTTCAACCCTCAGGTTCCAGGGACCAAACGTGTGCAATTGACAAGGTGATTGCACCTCTCCCCATTCCTCACAGCGAGTGCAAGAGTTCACAGTTGAACGAAAAAAAAAAAAACGGAATATTCGGATCAGGGCATTCGCATCTTGTCTCCCTCCAATGATGAAACACCATCACATATATATCAATGTACAGCATTCGGCGCTCTTATCTCTCCGAAACGCGGAGGAATATCTAGCCAGGCCGACGATCAACATATACAACTGGAGAAACGCTCCAGGAAGACGCCACATGAAACATATATCATACGTCATCCGTGGATGAACGACAGAAATCATTGATTGTTCCGAGCAGAAAGGGGCTATCCTGGTAGAGCCTTTACGAGCAAAACGTTCGTCGGGAATCCGGAAGCCACGCGTCGGTTGAAACGTCTAGCAGGGACATTCAGGTTTAGAGAGACCTGGGAGAACTGGGCGGTCCTTTGCGCCATCACCATACCGAGTCCCGACACCGCCTTTCGATTTCAAATCCTACACAGGCGCTAGTGGACAGTCAGTTACTCCGCCTGATCAAGAGCCACAAAGATGGGGCGGAGAACGACTAGTACGGCGATAAAACCGCGCACTGAGTGGGGCAGCAGGATGCCCTATTTGCCATCGGTGTGACCATTTTTAAGAGGCGTGGGCCAAGGGATCGATGGTGCACAAGCTCCGTGCCACGAGGCGGCTTCCAGCTTCCTATACGCGAGGTTTCCTCTCCACCAACATAAGATGCGCTGTCACAGGTGACACCGCCAGCGGAGGGGCGCGTTACAGCCCCGAGCACATCCTGGCATGCAAAGGGGGAACGCATGTCAAGTGACGTGGCTGTGTCTGCATGCGGAAACCACGAGGTGATAGTACGGCTCACCCGCTCTTGTAGAGATCGGGAACCCTCGGACGAATACCCATTGAAAGAGGGGAGGGAAGGCGCGGGCGTTCTCAACACGTGGTGCATTATCCGCCCGTTTATCCCGCATCTGCGATATCGATATCTTCATCACCGTCCCCCCAGAGTCAACGCGCGTGGTGTAAGAGTCCGAGTCATTCCATAGTGGAGTTGGCCATGTGGATGTGGTAATACGAGAACAATGAGGAAGCATGCCCCACACCGGCGGAGCGATCGCGATGCATGATCAACTCACACCTACCTAGTAGGACAGTCAATCGCTTCTACGGTCTCTTCGGCGATAAGGCGTCTATATAGCGCTGAGACGCTTACTTTCTTTGGACGATAGTATGTATTGTCACATTCATGCCTCGTGTCGGCTGCACCCATCGTGGGTAACTCTGTCCCGACACTCTGGAAATGGGGCACACACACGTCGCAATTGAGCAGGGTAAGATGAGATGACGACTTCTCAACGGGGTGGTTGACTCGAGAAGCGTGGTATAGCGCCTTAGCAACCCCCGAAAGTTCGTGGTGGCACCGCTTCGGGATATCGATGGAAGGTGAGATGGAATATCGAATCACTTGTCAAACCGGATCAGTGAGATAGCAATATGTCGGACGCAGCGCAGCGTTAGTTTGTACCGGATGGGCCTGACGATGAAAATTCAAACTTTTTGCACGCTTGTTAGTACTCAACAAATATAGAATAGTGACACCGATCGGACTTTTCAAGTTGGCAGACGGGCGCGGAATACGAGCGTTCCACGTCTATACTTGACACATCCCGTCTTATAATCACACCACATCCCGATCTCACACGAGTCAGAATCTTGATGCGCCTGAGCGTGGAGAACGCGCGAACGTATAGTCAAAACCAGCGAATAATGGGTCGGCGCTCAAGCACGATCTAGGCATGTGAGCTATCAGCGCGAGAACGTAGGAGATGGTGGTGCCTGTATCGAGTAAATTTCTGCGAGATGCGGCTATTGAATCAGGCCGGCAGCCGCCGTTCTTCTTCTCCCACAAGTGAACTGCGATTAAACTCAACTGTGAACGAGTCAGGTTCGCTATTGGTGATTTGAACGTCAAATGAATGGGCTTCTATGGATTACCAGATCAGTGACTCAATTCCTTATCAGCTCTCGTTCGTGCGCTTCACAGATAGTTTACCAGGAAACAAAGAGCAAACTCGTTCGGGCTTTTTCGATAGTGACAACACTGGTTTAGGAACCTACGGGTTTGAGCTGAGCCTTTGTTCTTCAAGTTGGTATCCGGGAATCGATTAGAGATATGACTTCATTGATCAGATGGCATGAGCTCTGGCGTAATTCCCTACTCGCGGCGAACACTTCGGCACTGATCTATCCACGTGATATCGATGTGAAAGGAACGAATTGAACGAGATCAACCCCCAGATTGGTCAGTGACCTAGTCAACATGGTTGCATTCCGCCAGCGACCAGTCACGTTAGGAGCGATCTAAGATCAGCGAGGGGTTGGTATGAGCCAAGCCAAAGCCGAGTCATGCTTGCATGCGCACTGATAATGATGGCTTGAAGGGAAAATACATTAGCAATGAACATCCTTCATCCAGCACGGAAACTCAGGCGCGATAGGGAATGTAGGATGATGCGACTGTTCCGTGCGTGGAAACCGATACTATAACCCTGTAGAGCGGACAATGCGAGATTAAGTAGATTCAAAGGGGCGGAAGCTATGAACGCATGCGGACGATTCGGATAATTTTGCGCCGCATGGGCAAAAGGCAATGTGACAGGGACAAAACGTGGCGTGTTACGCCTACCACCACCACCCATCTCCGTGAGGAGCGGTACATCATTGTACCACTGAACTCGCTCGGAGACTCGGAATCTGCTCCGCAGTGATGCGACTGATGCGGCGTAAAACCACGAACAAGAAATGGAACTCACTCAGGCTTACATACCTGAAGCGACGGGCTCCATCGTACGCCAGGGTTGCAAACTGCCATAGAATGCAAGTTCAATGTTTTCTGCAAAATTGCTCAATCGTACGGTACTAAACACCGCAAGCGCAAGTTATGAAAAAATTCAACTCTTACCGATGATCCGGCCGGCCCCTCGTCGGGCTCTCGACCGATCATATGGCATCATATGGGTCATTGGTGAATGAGTGGTTCGGTGGGTTAATTTGCACTTATGGGTCATGGAATGGAGAGTTCATGCACCCCGCAGGAACCTAGAAGCCCCCACCAATGAGTAAACGGAAGCTTGTCCCACCACTCAGGGCACTACTGGCCACGGATTCCCGGAAAGTCAGCTTCAAGGATGGTAGCTTCATCGATGACTAAGCGGGTCAACCCGTGACAATCACTGAGAGGGTGTTTGGTTACAAGGGTTGTCACTGTCTCCTAGCTAGTAGTTTTGCATCCTCTCCGAATCTCACACAGGGTTTGATCTCTCTCGCTCCTGTTCCTTCAAAACGCTCTGGAACGCGCTCGAGGCACAGCCCGATGAGGCGGGGTGTCATTCAGATTGCCAGACAAGTTCTGGCGGGCTCGGCGCTTCGGCTTCCATCCTCGACTAATGTTTTCCCGCCGCATCTGACCCTAACGCTGGAACGTCGATTTTTTTTGCCGCCTGCTGTCACTGTTCGACTGGATGGAAGTTCGAGCGTCGGGCCTGGCAGTGCGTATTTCGTTACTCCGTCGCGGAATTTGATGGGAAGCTTTCGCCTCGTATGCGGTTAGTGCCCACAGAGAACGCCACGGAACAAGAAGCTCCCCGGATAGGATGGGAGCGATCGTCGGCACTGCTTAGTAAGCTTTCGGGGTCGTCCGCACAGTCCCTAATTATGGAAGTTGCACGCTGTTTGAGGCCGCTCAACATTACACGTGTAACGTTACCGACGTTCTCGACACATCTATTTCAGGCACGAACGGCTCCTGTGACAGCAAGGTGACGGGGTGCCGCTCTCTTCCTCAGGCTCAGTGCGATTTCGCCGCTAGTGGTGATGTGACCGACTTCAATGATGCTTTCACCGCCGATGGTCACTTTTTTTCTCACCAACAAGATGAAAGTGGTGGCGCCCTCATCGTTCCACATGGTACGCAATCAAAACCCCAAAATGACACGGCCGGACGGCCCGGACCTGGACCAAGTTCTGGATGTATTTGGATGCCAGCATCATATCTTCAGAGTGTTGGATGAATGGGTCACTCTCACTCTCAATTTTATCCTCACATCGTTCCACCAGCACACGTTGATACTACTAGGTCAATCATCCTGGTTAGTCCAAAGTCTCTTCTGTCATACCCTCATGTTTTGGCCTGCGTATTATCACATACTACATTACTATGACATACCCAACTGCGTCCTCGGAAATGACACACCGTGCCTTGTCCAGACCCCTGTCAGCTTGTTCGTCGGTCGGTCACATGCAGAATTAAAGCAATTATTTCCGCGGGGGACGAGTCAGTCCCGTCAAATTGTTGTAAAATCCACCAAAAATCCGCTCCAGGAGTGATAGTTAAGATGCCATTGAAGTGTTCCATGTGGTTCCAAACTGGGTTGACTCGATATGATAACGGTTCGCCGGACCTACAGTATAGTTATCGTACCGTTGTCCCGGTTCGTTGTCACCAAAATTAGTCCGGTCGGCACCCGGTAACCATATCTGGAACAAGGCCACCAACCATATGGGAAATCTGTCATCGAGGAAAGAAGTTACTCTAACCTCCAGCACCAGGAGAGCGAGGAGCTAAGCTTTCTTGGGATTGAATTACGCCCACTCCTAGTAATGCAGTGGATATGAACAACGCCGTCATCTTGATGGTTGTCAGGTGAACGCAAGAAACGTTGGGGGCTGGCTGACCCCATGACCAACCAACGGGTCAGAAGACATCCACTCCATTCTGCGAGGGTAGGTGTTCAGCTCCGAATTCAAGATCTTATCGCGATAATTGCGTTCAGTTGGAAGCGTACCGGGACGACCTCGGTGTTTGATGCAGAGTTATTAGACTGGTAGCGTTTGAAGCTCGACGTCGCCAAGTGAACGACGGTGGCTCCGAAAGAAGCACCTTGGGGATGGTTGGCATGTCTCCAACAGACATACTGACATGGGTGCTTGGGGTTATAGCGGCGATGCCGACGACTTCTAGTTCGTAACGGTGTCTGGGTAACAACGCTTGGACATACCGGGCCAAGGCCACCTCGAATGGCAGAACTCAAAGTCTCCGACTAATAGTCTTCAGCGCTTCAGCTGCTGGCAACTGGTCGATTACGTCAGCTCTTAGGCAAGCTGAACCCTGGTCCAGGGTTAAGGTTACTGGTAGTTACCGTTCCACCATCCGAGGTACGGTTTCGCACCCCAGCTGGCAACCATTTCGAGTGTCCTGATGCCAATATTTGGACACAGGATCTTGGCACGACTCTTCCGTGGCAATGAAACGCCATCGATCAACGTCGCCTCCACTACAGCGGGCCGTTCAACCCGACAGCGACGCGAACACCACCAGTTCGGACGGACTTTCGATACACGCTTCGAAGAAACTGAAGTTGCTCGCTCATCACACTGTCTGTTCACCATTTCCTGACTTCCTCCATCCATTCACGGAGGACGCGCGGGCTATTCATGCGCTTCTGGCTTCGCACACGCCAGGAGGGGCTCCAGTCCACAGCACACCATTGGCGAATTCAAACTCTGCAATGACTTGTGGACACACACCGAATGTCATCGACGCGCTCATTGGAACGGTTCTCTCTCAGAACACCTCGTCTGCCAATAGTTCTGCCGCCAAACGCTCCTTGGACAGTGCTTTCGGTCAGGGCGAAACCGGTTTCGAAAAAATGGCGAACGCGGAGAGACAGACGATAGCAAATGCTATTCGGTCGGGCGGTCTTGCGAATCGCAAGGCAAAGATCATCCAGGGAGCGCTCGCTGCAGTGAAGAAGAAACATGGACGATACGACCTCCAGCACCTCGCAGCGCCGGGAGTGACGGACGAACGCGCAATGCAAGAGCTCGTCTCGCTCGACGGTGTCGGTCCCAAAACAGCTGCGTGCGTGTTGTCGTTTTGCCTCGGACGACAGGCGTTCGCGGTGGACACGCATGTGTTTCGGCTTTCGAAACTGCTGGGATGGGTCCCGAAGACTGCGGGTCGTGTTGAGGCGCAGGCTCATCTGGAGCTGAAGGTTCCTCCTGAGCTTAAATATGGCTTACATGTGATGATGGTCCGCCACGGACGTGCTTGCCGTGGGTGCAAGAAAGACGGGAGGGGGTCTTGTCCTCTGAAGAGTTGGCTGAAGGAAAGAACGATCATGCAGCCCGACTCGGAAGGAATAGTCAAAGCAGACAGTGATCTTGGTGACTCCAAGGCACTTCTACTGGGCATATAAACGGTTCGCCATCATCTTGTCGTTATTTATATCCATAGCCTAGAGATGTTCGCAAGATCAGGTGTTTACGTCATTCCTAAGCAGATGATAGCTAAGTGAACGCATCCTCACCGTATCGTCATCTATGTAACACTTGATGCTTTGATTTCTGTGTGCATTAGACTGACCGAGTCACAATCCCCAGGTTTCGTTTCACTTGAGTGATGTGTACGGTCCGATTGCAGGTTCATTCGACTTCCTAACATGTAAAGTCACTTGAACATTGTAGGTTCTTTCAGATTGCACAGATCCATCTCTATCAGCTCGCGAAACAACATACTATATGTATGCTAACGCTATACGAGAAGTCGCGAGTAGTCGACGTCTCCTTGGTATTCGGGAAGCACGAACAGAGAGCTCAAGCGCTCACATGTCGGTGAATGCGTCGCATCCTTGACCTTCTCTTTTCTGGGAAAACATGACAAGGCACGTTTGCCGCCCCCTCTTGACTTTCAATCTGACAAAACATTTGCCGACGATCTTGTCCTTGTCATCCACCGCAATGTGCGATAGTCCGGGCCACGTCAAGAGGAATAGGACTAGAGTGAGCTGACATCGCTAAGGTGAGAGGAAACGATACAGCGTATCTGGGCGCGGAGAATTCCGAGTCACAGCGAACATTGTCGTATCTCTTCGTTATCATCAGCCTGAACATCCTGAAGGCCATCCCGAAACTGAAGACATACAGCTCATTGAATCTTACTTGCGAAGCCCTAATCGTTCGACTCATCGTACATGTTGATGTACGAGAGTAACGTTGCAGATCAACGGTGCGCCTTTTCGATCTGCATGCTCATGTTGGCTGAGCTCAGCTAATGTGACTCGTATGCGGTTGGTGCGCGGGTCCGTGTTGTACGCTACCTGCGGGCTTCGAACTAGGGGAAATCTGGCGTACCTACTTACAAGGTGCCGTCGTCGCTTTCGTTTTCGGTAATTCACATGGCCAATTAACTTACTCTGTTGCGCTCCGCTTAGCACCGCATCGAAGTAATAGCTAAACCTTTTATCTCTGACGGTAAATATCCATAGGAGTTCACACACTATCACTCGTGCCTGTTTTGCAGAGTAAGTACTTCTGATCACCAGAAGTACATACCTGGTTGCAAAGCCCCCGATGCCTTCCTCACGACAGGCCCTATGCGACGGACCGACCCGGGCCGCAGGTTCAACCAAAACTTGAATAATTGTCAGTGTCAGTGTCACTCGCCTCGCTGGGTCGGTCCACTAGTACTTGCAACTGTATCGGGCTTAACCAGATTGTGGGGTTCCAAGCTAGTGGACCGTATCGTCGGACAGAAATCCCCATTGTCAAGGCATGTCATTTGCGGCATGACCAGATTCGTCGGAGGCAAGTCTTGTCGAAGGGCAGGTGAGGGGCACCAGGGCCCTCTCCTTCCCGTTAGACTCACAAGATACCTTTAGAAAGCGTCTTTCGCGACTCCGAGGACCGTTCATCTGACAAAGTTTGCGACGGTCGTGTTGAGTCTCATGTTGTCGAGGTTTGACTCCCTTGCTCACTTCTGCAGAGTAAGGGATGACTCTTAGATGGATCGAGACGACAAAACCAGTCCAATGCCGCCTTTCTCAACGAAGAGCTTGCTATCTACCTTCCTCTTGTTCCTGTTCTTTGTCTGCGCAGAATCCTGCCAGTCGATTGTACGCTCCAGAGGTATGCCAGTGTCCAGCAAGATTCTCGCTCGTGCGTTTTGCTGGCGTCCCCTCAGAACAATCGCTTCATTTGGATGCATCCTCTTGACAAACACGTGTCCTCTTCGAGGCTTGGCAAGCGTACGTCGCGAACGTACCCTGGTTTTCCTGGACATGTCACATGGGACGTCCACCTTAAACTCCGGCCACGCTGAGAACGCTCCGACCTTTTGTACATATCGCGACCAGCGGCGGAGGATGCATTGTTTGGCGCCGGTGTTCCCGATTGCGGTAGACGGTCATAATTCGTCGTCTGTTGACGTAGGGACCGGCAGGCTCCATCCTATCTGGCTGGCCTTTCAGTAGGGTTGTGGCTTGTTGTCTCCTTTGCCCAAGCGGGCTTATCTTCCGTCGGGGTCATCTTTGTCGCCGAACTCCGCTGATGGCACATGGTGGTTAGCTTTCCCGCTTTGGGCAACTAGTTCCAACTGGGTTAATGGTGTGACTCCACGATCCAGAACCTCGTCGAGGAGTTGCATGGAAAGCGCGGAGCAGCCTTCGTGCTCAGTTTCAACGATATCTCTGCTAGCGACTTTTCTCGCCATAATGCCAAGGGAACGAACTTGAACAGTTTCATAAATGCTTCCCTTTTTTCATGGGACTGGACAGACTTTTTTAAAAGGGATCGGCGATGTGTAGGTCACGCCCGCTCTCCACGAAACCTGTAGTTTCATTGATGTTTTGCATAGATCGTCCTCTACTTCATATTTGCAGCCTTTCTCGGTTATCGTCGCTATGCTCATTTCGCAGCATGCGATACCTTCTTTTATGATCAACTCGTCGACGATGATCATTCCTCAGTCGAACCCGGCGTTTTGAGACCGGGGTTTGTGATCACGAGAATCGTATAATGCCGATCCAATGGAATCCGCCACTGAGTACGATCGATATTGGAGGCCTTCACCCCGATGGAATCCCTTTGCACAACAAACTCTTAGCCATTGTATTACGGCCTACGATCAGTCAGCGTTCCTGATCGGTGATTTCGATACTGTGTACAATACTTCAGTCTGTCTCCCAGCTCTTGTGTAAATTTTGCTGCTACTTGTACTGATTGATTTCATTCGAGGCACAATGCAGAGCTTAGTAACCGGAGATCAAGAGGCTCAGCGCGACTTTCCCAAAAAAATGGACCCCTGCTCGACGTCGCTTTGTTCCCCGGTGCTATATACGGCGTGACGAATGGTACGTTCGTCGACGATGGTGAACATTTCACTGGATTAAAGGATGATGGAGCCTATTCCAGTTCAGTCCTTGATGGTAAAGGCAAGGGAGGTGGACGTGATAATTGCCATCGATGAAGTGAAGGATATGCTCCACTTCGAGAACTCGACTGATAACCCAACCTCTAGATGTCTGTCGCTGCTTACACTGGTAGCTTCGTCACTGGATCATCCTTGACCATAGATATAGATATAGTTCTGGGGAACTAGGATCAACTACTCAGCACACGCAAAACAGGACATCCTGAATCATACACATCCACCCACCATCTTTGATTTCATCACTCAAAATTCTCTCGACGAGCTTGACGTTCTTTGGATCTGATTGTGCGCGTCGACGGTACCCATCATCCATTTCGCCAACTTGAACGGCGGACCGCCTCGTAACGGAGAACTGGGGTGGCAAATATCATCTCAAGTGAGGTCCCCTCTTGCGCGCAACGGCAGCCCTACTTGACCAGTCCTTCGTCATCGCAACGCCACAACGACCCGTGGCCACCGGCTCGGTGACAGATCCTGAATGGCCAGCTTGCCTCAGTTGCGCGGTGGTAGATCGTGCGAGAGTCAACCTTGTCGGACTCCCCACCCCTTGATATGACCAATTTTTCGTCGGTCCATGACCGTTGCGTGGGAACCCTGGGTCGACCCATCGACCTCTGAGAATGGCGCGGGGCTTCCGATAACTTGAAACCGCCGATCTTCACGTGATAATTTTGTGGATACTGTACGATCATTGCAATGACGGTCACCGTACGGAGAGTGAGTCAGGTTTTGTGAAGTATCCCACCGAGAATCTCACTCTCAACTCGTTTTACCAAGTGCTAGAAGTGTCAGGTTCACTAGAAACTACAGTAACAACCGTGTGAGTTGGATGACTAAAACAGAGGTTTAAACAGACTAAATACACACAATACTTGAAATAGCACCAAGAATAGTGACACAATGACACGTTTAGAAAGAAAAAGGTCCCTGGCAGGGATGACCTTGACTTCAATTTACTACGGATTGCAAAGATCGAACGAAACAGTGCACGGGCCTGAGGTTCAATTCGTTAGAAGTAGAGTTTTCGCAGCCTTTGAAAGTTATAAATCTGAGGTGAAACCCAATGATTATGCTCTCTCTAGTCTCGATCGTCCTTGTGATTTTTTTCTTCATTTCTATTTTCTGCGTATGACTCAGCTGCTCAATGATTGACAATCATACTACCTCCTCGTGTTTCCCCACTCCCGCATGGATTTAACTGCTTTTTCGCACATCCTCGGGGAGCCATACCCCTATAAGTGCCAGTGATTTGCCTGCCCAAGGAGTCAGATCGTCACACGTTCTTTACTACTGACAGTTCATTGATATCAGGCCTTCACCATGAGCCGGTGCTGCAACAAAGTGGCCCCAAACGACGAGGCGACGCTGATTAATGTCGTGAACGAGGCATACAGCAAGAAAAGTCGAGAAGGTGCCGATCAAGCCTGTATGTGACCACCCCCGTTTTATCCTAAGCGCTCGTCGTGTCCATGTCAATGACGGTGGAGTCTCCAACAACCAGATGCCGACCGTGTCGCAAATGCGTTCGGATACTCCTCCAAAGAACTACAGTCGGTCCCAGCCGAAGCACACATGGGATTGAGCTGCGGAAATCCCGTTGCGTTGGCAGGGATAAAGGAAGTAGGTGATCAGCTTCTGTTGTTCGTGGTACAACAGGACGAATGTCGTCACTGAACTGCCGTGGCATATGTGTATAGGGAGAGACGGTGCTTGATCTCGGCTCCGGTGGCGGCATAGACGTCTTTCTTGCTGCCGCCAAAGTGGGTCCCACTGGACAAGTCATTGGGCTAGATAACTCAGACGTGGGTCCGATATGCTCAGAGGCTGAAATACGTTGACCTCGGATGAACATACTAGGATATGATTGCTCGGGCGCGACTCAACGCTGCAGCCAAAGGCCTCAAGCCGCCCCATGTCGCATTCGTGAAGGCGGCATTGAACGGAGATCTACCGATCGAAAGCAACTCGGTGGATTGTATTCTGTCTAACTGCGTATTCAACTTGTTACCGCCCGCGGGTAAACTCAAGGTGATGCAGGAAGTGTACCGCATTCTCAAACCTGGAGGGCGTGTCAGCATCGATGATGTATGATCAACCAGGCATAGCCATGGTATGTGTTTCTCATGCACACACAGATAATAGCCAAGAAACCCTTTCCGGATTCGTTGCGGTCCAATGTGGCGATGTATGTCGGCTGTATCTCCGGTGCCATTCTTCTTCAAGAATACAAAGCGTTGATGCAGGACGTGGGCTTTAAAGGTGGGTCAGTGTTGGAAGAAGCGACGCCATTAATATCGACTTTATGTTGGCAGATCCTTTATTCATAGAGAATTCGAGTGACCTCAATGTCTATGGCCTGACTGGATGTTGTGGGACATCTGCTCCCGGCACTGACATTGGAGATTTGAACGAATGGGCCAGTGAGTACTGTGCTAGTAGCATATCATTCGCACTGACCAACATCCACACCTGGACTCGATAGGGTCCTACCACGTCTATGCTACGAAGAGCGATGGCTCTGCTGCCGCTAACTCGGCGCCAGAATCCGCCCTCAAGAATTGGTGGGACGCGTACCCGGGTGCGGTGTCATCCCCCAGCAATTTGGAGTGCGAAGAGGTCGCGGATCTCATCAGGAATCCGGAACTCGGCGAGAAAGATTTTGTTGTCGTTGACGTAAGGAAAGGTGACCACGCAGTGAGTGTCCTGACATCGGCAATCGTGCGTTCGCCTGAAGGTAACAATTGATTAGGGAGGTCATGTCCGCGGAAGCGTCCAACAACCGGCTCAAACTTTCTATGATGACCTATCCAAGTTTTTTGAGGAACACAAGGAGACAAAACAGGTCATCTTCTACTGTGGGAGCTCCAATGGTCGAGGGCCGCGGTGTGCTAAATGGTATTTTAATAACTGACTCATCAGTGTGGGTTTGATTCACCAATGCATGTTCAGGTACCAAGATTACTCGGATCAGCAAGGAAACACGAAGTCGGAGGCGTTCGTGATGACAGGTGGTGTGAATAAATGGATATCATCATACAAGGAACAGAAGGATTTGGTAGATTTTGACTGAGAATCAAGGTGGAATGGATGTTCAACAGGACACTGTACGTTGTTCGGTTTGTCGAAATTTAAGCCAGGGAAGAACCTGCATTTTGTTCATTAATTTCTGGGACTGCGTGTCTGCGAACAAATAGGCTTTCACACCAACACGACTTGGAACGGAACGGATTTCAAGTTGAGCCTGGTGCCGACTACAACTCCAATTTCTCATGACACTCATCCTACCCTGCCCGAGGTGTAAGCGATAGCATACGAAGTGTAGGAGGACATACAGAACACTCTCCGATGTTTCCCGCACTTATCCGATGTTTTGCGCACTTATCCGATGTTTTGCGCTGGACCTCTAGCAGAGATGCCGGAGGAGATCCAGAATTAGCAGAAATGGGATAGGATCAAACTTGGAGTTGCTATATATTGTGAACAGTCTGGCCCCAAGTCAGATCATCAAGCCATTCTGTGCTGCGGACAGTTCATCGATATCAAGCCTTTCACCACGAGCCAGTGCGGCTGCGACAAAGTGACCCCGAACGACGAGGCGGTGACGCTGATTGATGCCGTGAACGAGGCATACAGCCTGCAAGAAAAGTCGAGAAGGTGCCGATCAAGCCTGAATGTGACCACCCCGGGCCGTTTTTTTCCTGAGCGCTTGTTGTGTCCATGTCAATGACGATGGAGTCTCCAACAAGCAGATGCCGACTGTGTCGCAAATACGTTTGGATACTCGCCCGAAGAGCTACAGTCGGTCCCAGCCGAAGTACACATGTGATTGAGCTGCGGAAATCTCGTTGCGTTGGCAGGGATAAAGAAGGTGGGTGATCAGCTTCTGCCAGTGTTGTTCGTGGTACATCAGGACGAATATCGTCACTGAACTGCTGCATATCTATAGGGAGAGACGGTGCTTGATCTCGGCTCCGGTGGGGGCACAGACGTCTTTCTCGCTGCCGCCAAAGTGGGTCCCATTGGACAAGTCATCGGGCTAGATAACTCAGACGTGGGTCCGATAAGCTCAGAGGCTGAAATATGTTGACCTCAGATGAATATGATTGCTCGGGCGCGACTCAACGCTGCAGCCAAAGACCTCAAGCCGCCCCATGTCGCATTCGTGAAAGCAACATTGAACGGAGATCTACCGATCGAAAGCAACTTGGTGGATTGTATTCTGTTTAACTGCGTATTCAACTTGTTACCGCCGCCCGCGGGTAAACTCAAGGTGATGCAGGAAGTGTACCGCATTCTCAAACCTGGAGGGCGTGTTAGCATCGATGATGTATGTATGATCAACTAGGCATAGCCATGGTATGGGTTTTTCATGCACACACAGATCATATCCAAGAAACCCTTTCCAGATTTGTTGCGATTCGATGTCGATGTGGCGATATATCTCCGGTGTCATGCTTCTTCCAGAATACCAAGCGTTGATGCAGGATGTGGGCTTCAAAGGTGGGTCAGCGTTGGAAGAAGCGACGCCATTAATATCGAGTTTATGTTGGCAGATCCCTTATCCATAGAGAATTCGAGTGACCCAAACGTCTATGGCCTGACTGGATGTTGTGGGTGTTGTGGGACATCTGCTCTCGGCACTGACATTAGAGATTTGAACGAGTGGAACAGTGAGTACCGTGCTAGTAGCGTATCATTCGCACTGACCAACATCCACACCTGGATTCAATAGGGCCCTACCACGAAGAGCCATCGCTTTGCTGTCGCTAATTCAGCGCCAGAATCCGCTCTCAAGAATTGGTGGGACGCGTACCCGGGTGCGGTGTCATCCCCGAGCGACTTGGAGTGCGAAGAGGTCGCGGGTCTCATCAGGAATCCGGAACTCGGCGAGAAAGATTTTGTTGTCGTTGACGTAAGGAAAGGTGACCACGCAGTGAGTGTCCTGACATCGGCAATCGTGCGTTCGCCTGAAGGTAACAATCGATTAGGGAGGTCATGTCCGCGGAAGCGTCCAACAACCGGCTCAAACTTTCTATGATGACCTATCCAAGTTTTTTGAGGAACACAAGGAGACAAAACAGGTCATCTTCCACTGTGCAACCTACCGTGGTCGAGGGGTACGGTGTGCTAAATGGTATTTTTATAACTGACATCAGAGGGGGTTTGATTCACAAACGGGTGTTTAGGTACCAAGATTATGTGGATCAGCGAGGAAACACCAAGTCGAAAGCGTTCGTGATGACAGGTGGTGTGAATAAACGGGTGTCATCATACAAGGAACAGAAGGATTTAGTAGATTTCGACTGAGAATCAAAGAGGAATGGATATTCAACAGG
Source organism: Boletus rubroflammeus (assembly GCA_038090375.1). NCBI lineage: Eukaryota > Fungi > Basidiomycota > Agaricomycetes > Boletales > Boletaceae > Boletus > Boletus rubroflammeus. The sequence continues at coordinate 33,166 of JBBPMQ010000116.1, forward strand.
ACACTGATTCTGTACGTAGTTCGGTCTATCGAAATTTGAGCCCGGGGAAGAACCTGCATTTTCATTAATTTGTGAGGGGGTGCCTGTCCGCGATCGGATAGGGTTGCACACCAACGCGACTTGGAACGGAACGGATGTCAAGAGTTGAGCCTGGCGTTGACTACAACACCATTGGTCATGACACTTATTCTTGGTGAAGTGCGATCATCGCATGCGATCGCATGGGGCGCCAGTGAAAAAATTTCCATGGCCGACTTCTGGTTTTGAGCGTGCGAGCTCCATGGGGACCCCATGGAGCTCGCTACACTCAAACACAGTTTGGTCATAAGTCGATAATCGCTACCACAGGAGCAAACTTGCGACAACAGCACCCTTTGAGGGTCGGACTGGGCCAGCAGCAGCGGTCACAGAGATTGGTTGACATCGAAGGTGCTGAAGGCATGCAGATATGCCGTATTCTCCGCGGCCGCGTGCGAGCCTAGAGAGAGACCGAGCTGGGCCAGTAGAGATCAGACCTGGGACGCCACGACAAGAGATTAGATCGTGTTAGTTTTAGTTTTATTGATAGTAGCTTCTGGGTTGGATACGTACCCTGTAGCCAGTACCTAGAGAGCCGGCCATCTCAAACACGTCGGATCGATACGGAGACCGATTGCCTACTAGCTCGACCAGGCACTGGGCTTGGGGTATTTGTTGATAAAATGATGGTGAGCTCGGAGCGCGGGTTTTGCGAGGACCACGGACACGACCCTGCAACAGGGTACTACTTCTGAATTCTGACGCGGCGCTTCGCGAACGAGCCGGCTCACCAAGCGTGTTGCGGCACTGTCTAGGTTGAAGAGCGGCTGAATAGCGTGAGCAACGCTGGGGCATGCAAATAAAGCAGGTTTTCTCCCAATCGTCGGGGAGGTTGTACCACGAGGCTTCCTCGAGGTCGCGTCGAGCAAAGATATACAGACCGACGTTTACCTTGCGGAGATTACTACTTCCAGTTACAGTAATAGTCGTCGCATTTGCCGACAGGCCCGACAGGACATGCTGTTATCGCATTTATTTTTTTTGCCTGGATTCTCTTCGCAGGAGCGAATTTGAACATGTTGACTTTTTGACTGAAGCGAAGAAAATTTCCGTACCTCTAACGGCTTAGTTAAGTAACTCGTCTCCAGAATTACTCTTGATGAAACAAGACAATCCCGTGGATTTCTAGCGAAAGTTCGATAATTCGACGGTTACCGGCTATATGTTACTCGTATCCCGTTGGGCTGCGGTTAGTCGTCGGGAGAAAATGGCTCTAAAAAGCTGTCGCCCGGCGATTCTTGAGGCGCCAAAGTCCGGGCAGTTCAGTTTCGGTGGGAACTGACCGGCCGAGAAAGCTCGACTCTTCCGTTCCATTGCCCCAAGTTACCAAAGAGAGAATAAAGCAACACTGCTGCTCGGTCAACCTGCTGACATCCTTCTAGACGCTCTAACACCGTTCTGTGCGTACCTTCCTCCATCACTTCCCCATTCCTGATCCATTGACATCCTGACCTCTGGTTGTTTTTGCTTCACGATAGTCTAACAGTATCCTCGTATCTTTACTCGCCATGCCCACGATCCCCGAACACGATATCCCCCAATGCAACTTGGACGACGACGGTGCGCTTTTTCTAATCTTTGCAATGTCCATCATCCATTCTCATCAAGTGACTTACCAGACGGGATGCCTCCTCTCGTCGACAACCCAATTCCATCAATGACGTTTACCTTCTTCACCGACATGACACCTATCACTGCCCTGAGTGCGGATCCCACCGTTCCGTTCGAAACACTCTGGGAGAACCCAGTCCCACCTGCTGCATCTCTCGCCGAGTTCGCCGAGCTCCATGAGACCCGGGTAACATTCCAAGGACCCGACCGCGCGAGCCATGGCAAGAAGCGAGACGCCTCTTATATCCCACGCCCGCCCAACGCCTTCATTCTCTTCAGATCGTCTTTCATCCGTAGCCAGCAGGTTCCGGAGAAGGTGGAGGGAAACCATAGTACTCTCTCAAAGATCATCGGTGAGCATTTTGAGTTTGTCATCATAAGTTGTGTGGCATTATGATTGTATTACAGGTAAATATTGGAAGACGCTTCCTCGTGAAGAGAGGGAGGTCTGGGAGGCAAAGGCCCTCGTTGCACAGGCTGAACATAGGAAACGATACCCCGACTGGCGTTTCAGACCCGGAGCTAATGCACTCGCCAAGCTCAAAGTCAAGGACGGTCCTCAGCCGCCTAATCGAAAACGAGCAAGTCAGGCTGGACGAAAGGTCAAGGGAGATCCTACGGGTAAGAAAGCGAAAAGTGGAGACGAGAGATGTGCGATAATTGCAGATCTTTTGGTGGAAGGAAAGACGGGAGTGGATCTAGAGGATGCGGTAAGACGATGGGAGGATAGTGCCGGTAAAGGGGTTGGTGGACAGAATGGCGCATGCAAAGATGGAACAGGGACTGAGAAGGAGGACGGAGATGAACAGATAGAAGTGGCGGTGGCGAACGAAGTCGAAACCCGTGGGCAGGCAATTTCCACCACGAGCGTCAAAGCCCCCGCTACACCTCGCGACCCAGGGTCAATCCGGGCGAATAACTACGATGATTATATCCCCCCTCAAGCCCGTGCTCAGACTCCTGACGCTTCGTACGACGACCGTTTCCGGATCCCACTGACGGCGATGTTCAAGCGTTCGCTCTCTGCTCCAGCGGGTCAATCCTCCCCGGACGAGGTATCCTCTCACCATCGTCACAGCTCGCTTGACAGTGTCTTCGCCAACGTCTCGTACGACATTGCGGAGTCTCGACAGAGCGCGTGCCCATCATTCAATGGTGAACAAACAGAAGACCTTACCCATGCCGTATTAGTGGATTCCATCGGATGTCTCTCTCCCCTGGTTCTTCCATCCGTACTTAGAGAGGGCATACCGGCGCGCTGGAACGATGTGAGTATTGATCACATGTCGGTTATCAATATTATCTCTTAAGCACGTAATCATTACAGCCGTATAATCTCCTCGAGACATCGATCGGACTTCCCCCCTCCCCCGATTGCCCAGGTTTGACCTATGCCCTCCACACGCCCACCGTCTCTCCTGTCGAGGACCAATCCTTTGCGGCCTACAACTTTTGCTCGACGAACGCAGACTTTGATAAGGGAGTGCCCCCTGTTTATATCCGAGACACGCAGAACGCGTATTGTGCGCCGAAGAGCTGGGCCGAGTGCGCAGGTCTGCACGAGCAGATGCCTATCTTCATCAATGAGTATGCAGGGGGACCGAACGTCTACGATTGGTGCGCGCCATACTATAGCTCTTACGTGGACAGCACGAACATGTCATACCACCATCCTGGCGACAACAATCCGTTTGATGGACTCGGAAACGATTACATCCGTGTTTACGCGGGAGACTGCCTTCCTGCAGTCGCGTACTGAAGAATTTACCCCACAGGTAAATCAACCATAGAGGACTCATGCTTTTGAGTGGCTGCCTTGTAAAGGGGAAAGTTACCCTTTGGTTTCGTCATGCTAGACTGATATCATGATTTGCACAGTTCTTTCCTTTTCCTTTTTATGCGCTCCGATGTTTTGTTCATGCCAGTGTCTGGCATTATGTGTTCCCTCTATTCTTGATTGTTGTATATTTGTCTTTGCGGATGGTGCAGTTGTGAGATTCAAATAACTCGTTGTGCTTACCACGTCTTGTGCCTTGGTTGACGATGTACAGTACCTAGATATGATCCGAACAATGTTTGTATATATATGTATATGTAGTCATTAGAGAACGAGTGACCTTGAGGCGCAAGTCCTCTGATTGGCTACTCTAGCACCGCATAGTGCAATGCGATGACCGAGTGACTTGTTGGCACATTGGTGTTGTGCAATATATCTAAAGGTCAGGCATGTATCTTTTCTCAGGGGCTAATATAGAGCTACACTCCCATTTAATTCATCTTTTCCTGGACCCAATAGTGCTCCTGAAATATTCCTCACGCCGGCTTAACCGACCGTCTTCGTCATGCGACAAACATAACACAGGACCACATCAAGAAGTTTGAGCAATTTGTGGATCCAAGGTATGTCCGAGTCGGATTGTGGGCTCATAAGTCTTTTCATTGACAGGAGAACAATGCCAAACCCAGGCCGATGATGAAACGTCGAAGATTCAAAGTGAAACTCGGGGAGAGCTGTACCAAGGCCCACGTTTTACTATGGGCCGGCCAAGTCGGTGACACGCCCCGATTCTGATACCATCGATCGTGATGGGAACACTTGGCTTTAATGAGCTACGTCAGCTGCCATCCCTGACGCTATTAGTGCCGAGCAGCTGACGTTCACGCTTGGTGGTCGTTCAGATATCACTCGCCCATCCTGCAGGACATCCTCATTGACTTGTATGCCACTCAGATGCTGACTCAAGGCACCTCGGGGGAGATCAAAACTGGCTTCGAACAACCTATCACTGTAGCCAACAAATCGTGCTTCGTACACAGCGGGTGCAGTCAGGGCAGTGGTTAACCAACCTGAGACCTTTCGCATGGTCGAAACTGCTTGCCCAGGTACCTGAGTTCGAATCCTACCGGGTGGTGAAATATTTGGATTACATGATTGTGCCTGGACTACATGCTGCGCGCTCGTGCTTCGCTCACAGCCCCACAGCCTTTGGTGACCACATGACCTATCAACCTCGACTCAGAGTTCACGCACTAATCAAAGCTGGCGGAAAACTTGTCTACATGTTGTAATAATCTGGCAAGGCAAGTGAGAATGCTTCGACACGTGCCAAGTTGACCTAGCTGACAAGAACTCGAGGCGATTAGTACCAGCAAGCTCCAGTTAATCCCGCGTAAGAGAGCGAGACAACGCATGCGGAATTCTTGTCCATCCGAGGCACGATTTGTGCTACGGTAGTTAGAATTCGCAACCGAGATAACCAGCGAGACAAGCGATGACACCAGCTCATCGCCATGCTATAGGTGTGCTAGTGGCATCAAGCCGGAGGGCTTTTGATATGTAAAGTACTTTTGTTTTTCATTCTTGATCCATGACAACTCAAGCCTCACCGGCCTCACCTTCGAGGGTTCTTACTCCAGAGCTACGAGCCTCGCTCACGAGGTGAACCAATCTGTTTCTCCTTGACATCATCCTAGCTAGCTCGGCGGCTCAGTACGCATCGCAGACACTTATATTTCGTGATGTGGGACGGCGGTTGATGCAACGCTCTCCATAACTACGTTCCAGTGACGGACTACGATTCCCGCAAACTCTGGATCGCTAGATTTGACGAGAATCTTTGCAAAGAGTCGATCGTGTCGACAGGTTTACCTTACTACTTCGCCGTGTCCAGCTCAACGTTCGGGAACGAACCGAAGCTATTCGCAGTGCATCAGCTTATAAAGTTTCGAATATCATCCGATTCGTCCCATCTCTGATTTCAGTCACAAATACACGAATTTCTTCTGCCATGCACATATATCTACGCTCTCGTCTCCAATTAGATACGAGCCATCTTCGGGCCCACGAATGACGACGGGTCGCTTACTATCAGTCTTGTAATCATCCGCGACGATTGGAATATATATATTATAGCGGAAGTCGTTCCAGATATCTGGGAGTCGGTTGTGGCAGGATTCAGTGGATCAGATAGGTTGGGTATCGTCCCGGACTTCGTAAGGGGGGTTGCGATTGACACGATTAACCTTGGCTAATGTTGTTGCAAAGCCTCAGTGTTTCCTCTCTCATCAGATATTTGAGTTTGGATAAACATGGTGAGATACGATTGCGTGTCGGGGATGCGCATGGTAGCGATCCGGAGGGACTTGAGCACGAGATCTACAATACCGCCCATGGTTGGGTAGTGGAAAGCATTGACCTTCTTGAAGTATTCGTATTCGTTCAGAGCAGTGGGCAGGGAATACTGTCTTGTTGCGTAGGGGCAGTAATTTCGGAGTGATAATCAATGCTGAGGCTGCGTTCGGTGCTGGGGCAGGGAATTTGACCAAGGCACCGCCTGTGGTCTTTGAGACCATCTTAACTCATTTGCATCTCCCGTAACAGCGTCCGGATTAATCTTGCTGATGGTGGTGGTGTAAGTATTGGATCCCAGGTGTTTTCGCTGCTGATCGGTCTATCACTCTTGACGGACCAGATCTTCCCTCTCGTGATAACTGTCTTGAGTGAGCAAGTTGGCGTGACGAAAGAAGATTCGAACTGGATGAAGGGTGATCCGAGAGTGAACTGGTACCACTGCTTGTATTTCTCGCCATTGCGATCTTCCGCTTTCACTGACAACTTGATCTCTGCAGCCATCCCGCGAGCACCGTTTTTCGAAGCGTGGGGGAAGGAGGTCGTTGAGAGATGTCCCAGTTCTGCGTGAAGCTGGCTTGTGATCTAATCTGAGAGTTTCGGCGGCTTTGATATTGCCAACGTCATCAGACTCCGGCGTGGTGAGTTCAAGGACAGTATTGGACGCTGATCCCAAACGTACGTCAGACGTGGTAGATGAGGAAATCGCGACAGTGCGACACCTTTGGATTTGTGTAGCTATGCAAGACAATGAGTGGTTTGTTCCAAGCTGTCTTTCAAAAAAAAGTCGATGGTTGTGAGGCACTGTAGTGACAGACAGCATGAATGGAACGATTCAATGCATGCATTTGGATAGTACGAACGAACTTTATCTTCGATTCGTTCTGTCAAAGTTACTCAAATAACATCCGGATTGTAGGGCGACCTTGGCATCGTCCGTAAACAGAAACTCGTACCAGTTTCGTTGGACCGAATGGCGATGAGGTGCAACAAGTTATGTGGCCCCATCTCTGAGGAATTGCTCTGCATCATGAACCGTTCATCACGAGATGGCACATGTTGAACCAGATAAAAGACGGGTTCACCAACCAGAGGGCACCCAATCTGTCGCTGTCAGTAGTGGCAGCTTAGGATCACCTTGACGACTCCTCGCGCCGACGGAAGAGTCCGAGGCATTGATATTTGACCGCATCAACAATCTCAAAGTGCCCATCCGTAAACTGACAGACCTTGTCATTTCTTTGTTTCGTTCTACGAGGACCTTGGAGCTTCCACCGGCAGAACGTGCCTCTCGAGTCCCGACACTTCTCTGTGGCTGTGGCGTCCTGATGACCACCTACCTACCTTGTGCAAAAATCGGGTTAGCGTGCTCTGATCCATGAATACTTTTTCTTCGGGTTCTGAGCCGGCGAGCCATATCCCCCTCCTCATGCAATATGCCGCTTACTAATTACATTGCCCTCCCAAAGTTCCATGTCTAGGACAATGTCTCCATGGGGAGCTACTTCCAGTGAAAACAAATGACGACGCCATCGATCTGGCGGTGGCCTGCATCGGACAAACTCTGGAGACATTGTTGTCTCGACTCCACACCCTGGGGAAATCGGTAACGCGGGACACGAAGGATGCTGGAAGCTCGCCGACAGTCCCACTAAACCGTTTTAGGTTTCACCGAGTATGATCAATTTCAAGAGTGCCCTGGAAACCCATTATGGTACCGGCGCAACTTCTGTGTGTAGGCCATCGGTGAGCACTATTTTCTTCGTCGTCTCGGAGTACGAATTTATTTTGGTACGTGTATTTCTTTTAGCGGCCAGCATGTTCACTTGATAGCGTTGGCTGCTGGTAATCACCGATTACAAGGTTCAACCGCCAGTCCATTGCATCCGACCGTTCTTTCTCAGCAAGCGATTCTACTAGCGACTCGCTCTGGCACATTATCTCACAGTACATGGCACATGCAGTAGATGCAATATTGCACAAGAGGGATGGTTCTAACCTTTGCTACCGGCGCTGGGCAATATACAATTATAGGTCGGTGCCGATTTTTTTTCCTGTCTCATTCATCAGATGGGCCCTGAGATTCACAGGGGCAAGATCATGATGCACAATCCCATGGACAAGCAGCCGACCACCCGCGATCGGAACCCTATTTGGACGTGCGCCATGCTACTGCAACCTAGTCGGCGGAAGAAAAATGAGATGGTGAGAAGGGGTAATGCGATTTGCACACGAATCCTGGGACCTGTGGTGGATCCACATTTTATCGTCCGTCAATTCCCGCAAGACTATTCTCGACCAACGTTCCGCGGGCGCCCGGAGCGTCCATTGTGACGGGTACGAATGTTTTCCCGTCGTGGGACGCGCTCGGTAGGCGGGGACGCCAACTAAGGACACGTCGGGACACGGTAGCTATGTTGTCACCCCGGACAGTGTGTGCTGACATATGCGTTGATCGCCGTGTGCGGCGATGGGCGTGTCCGTACGTAGTAGGCCGTATGAAAGTACAAATGTACTTTTAATTGGGAATCAAGGGAACACTGATCACCGCTCACCTATCACTCGCTCAGACGGCGGAATTTGACCTGGAATCCATGGAACATCCAGACCCCGGGCCCACCATAGTACTTGGAGTACAAAACATTTAATCAATCAATAAAATTTTAACATTATTTTTTTACCGTATGAAGTAAGTGACAAGTTAAAAACCATGTATATCTGCGTTTAGTTTCGTTTGTGTGCCACTCGGCGGGCGAGATTAGGGTGCATTTGAAATATCCGCCCATTTGACGCTACTCAGACTAGTACCAGCTTACCAAATGTCTCGTACCTTGGATTACATGTTCTGTTTGCCAAATACCATAGATGTACAGTTGTGGTTGCGATGGCTTGTGAAACTTTGATTTCCTCATGCAGGAAAGTACAACTGCATCATGCCGGCAGGTGGAGTTGACGTGAGGGATTCTCCGAGTGGCCTAAAAGCGCGCATGTGCGACCACGAAGAACCCGCCACATACAAGGTACCGACAGATCTTCCTGGTAACCTGGCGAGGCCGACGGAAAGAGTTTTGAGTGAGCGTTTGCCCAATGACGTCACATTATCAGGCCGATAAAAACACCTCAACGACTTTGTGCTTTTTATGGTGCTGACGAAACACTCGTATGGCCATACGGCCGCATCTGCCCCTGCATCCAAAGCTTTAACTGTCGACTTAGGTCTGGATTGCACGCAAGCTCTTTGATGCCTCCCGTACTTGATACGCGATAACTACGATTTTTTTTCCTGACCGGGAAGCTCCCAGCATACCGAGAATTCCCCAGTTCAAATATTGTCAACCATCCATGACAGTATTTATGAAATGAGACAGACCACGAGGCAGCATATGTTCTCATTCATTGGCAGGTGACACAGTTCTCTGACGATCTGATATAAGACGCACCTTCGCTAGTCAGTGCGACACTTGGGGCACCTGTGACCGACAACAAGGTGGACTAGTTTCTAATACCTACTTACCTGCAATAACGTACCCTTTCGATATGGTGTTTTATTTCATGAATACTTTTCCTTCCCTCGCCGTCGGAAATTGAGTAGGCTGGAAATTACTGTCCGTGACCTCTCTCAATGGAAGTCGCCGCATAGAGACCATTTCATGCGCTTAACGAATGTGTTAATGCTGAGAATACCTTAGCCATATTCGGGGCCATAAGCTAATCCATTTCAAGGACCGGCCAGGTCGACTGTCGATGAAATCCGTGAGACACGCAGCCCGTTTCATGCCGCTAGCTCAACAGGCTTGATCCTTGTGTGTCTCCGATATTTTGACAAGATCCACGAAACTCTGCGACGTGTGACTCCACCGAGGACGGAATGTCGAGCATATAGTACAACAGGTCTCTGGTATCTGGGGAAAGATGACAGGCTGTCGCCATACCATACACCTTTATGCCGTTTAGGTCTGTGACAGATGACGCGGGTGACCTTGTCCGGAAGCACCACGCGGGAGGCAGCGGTGCTAATAAGCACACTTACGATTGATGAAATTGCTTACTGGTTTCTCATTGATCATCGCCGGAATGATCGCTTTACTGAGACGGCTACATGCCAACGGTGGTCCGCTTGCGTCATGCTGATCACTTACCGATGGCCGTATCATACAAGTCTGATCTTCAATGTCGTAGTGTTCAACCATTCACCCGGGCCTGGACTAGGGCAAAGAAAAGTTTTTAAACAAAGCAAGTGAGCTGGCGACACGAATTCGCAACCGAAGGAACAAGCGAGCTATGTCAGAAAAACGATGGGTCGAGCCTGTCGCCGTGTCACCCGGTTAATCGGCATCGGGCTAAGGTTTCGTCTGTCTAAGCAAAATGTGGCGCGGGACCTACCCAATTTTCAGGACGCAGGGAGCTAGAGCTGAGTGGAGCTTGATAAAGGATATTTGGCACTGAAGGGCGCACACCGCCCGTCCGACGGAAGGGAATACTAACATGCTGTGGCAGCGAAACCGGGATAAGGTGCCCCAAGAAAGGTAATGAGTTTTTAGCGACGCAACACAAGGTTGAAGTCCCGCAACTTGTCCTCCAGGAACAGCGATTGGCCTGGTAACAATGATTGGTAGCTGCCAACCAATATGTATGTTTCCTAGTCACCCGAATTCATTCTAGGGGGAGAAGAACAAGTAATGCATGATATCGACATGGCATGAGGCAGCGGATGTTAGCCGACGAGAGAAGACATCTCCGGCGCGGAGGCAAACAGAGGCGACGGACGGAAAAGGCAAAGAGTGGCACACGAAGACGGGTGTCATGTGATCTGCTTATCTGCTTCTGCCGGGTTAGAGTTGCCATATGCGTTGCTGTGTTGTTCGAATGGTGAGTTTCGCGTGATGCGGGTGATCCGTGTAAACATAACTATCGGGTCATATATCATCTTCCCATCCGGTCCATACCGGACCCAATGAGTTGTCACGATCCAGCCTGGGTATGGAAGCCTTGTCCGCCTGCGGATTATAACGCTTCTATTGCCTACGCATGCCGTCCCTTCGATAGACGCCTTACATCTTATCAGGACCCTGAAATTACCGTGTACGTTTATTATTCCCTATAAATCCATCCAGTCCAATCACTCGCCTCGTGTTCCCCCCCCCGCCGATACGCTCCTTGCATCCCCCACCCCCGCTGTGATACCTTCCTCCAACCATGCCTGCTGAGAGATCGGTGAAATTGAAATGTGATGGTCTCGATGGTTCGTTCCACCGTTTTACTCTCTATCACCCAATCGTCCGTGGGTATTGATGGGATGACTCGTGTTTCCTAGGCGCTCACCTAACTTGGGCCGTTCCAGTCGAGCCTGCTTCTCCTCAGAGCATTGCCTTTGCCCCTAATGTTACCCCTGTGACTTTCAATGACCCTCCCTTTGGTGCCGAGGCGTGCTTCGAACCGATCTTATTCCCATCCTCCGGTTCCGAGTGCTCCGCGCGCCGTCCGACGCATAGTAAAAAACGTGGGGATGACCACATCCCTCGCCCACCCAACGCCTTCATCTTATTCCGATCGTCCTTCATTAAAAACCAGCTTGTCTCTACCGAGGTTGAAACCAATCACAGTACGTTGTCGAAAATCATCGGGCTCACATGGCAGAATATGCCTCCCGACGAACGCCAGGTTTGGCATGCGAAGGCGAAGAAAGCACTAGAGGACCATAGGAAGAAGTGGCCACAGTACGCCTTCCGACCATCCCATGCAAAGGCCAAGGGGGGGTCAGAGAAACGAAAAGTCCGGGAAGTAGAGCCCAAGGATATGAAGCGGTGCGCGAAGATCGCAGAGCTACTCGTTGAAGGCAAAAAGGGCGCAGAGCTCGATGCCGCCATCCAGGCGTTCGATCGCACACATGTTCCTGAACTCGTCACCAGGTTTGAGACACCCATTACCGCTGGGTCTTACCGTAGATCGTCCTCGGCACCTATCGACGACCCCCAGTCCAAGAAAACGGCCTGTCCACCGCTCTATCGTCGCGTACGCTCTGTCAGTAGGCAGCCCTCAGCAAAACCTGTCAAGGAGCCAAGAGCTCCAACACCTCTTTCCGCTTCGCACAGCTGCCCTGATCTTTCAGGTCTACGTTCGTTCGTTCCAACCCCTGAATATTCATTTCCTTCCAGATCTCAGCCTTCATTCGTGAGTGGTTTCGGTTTCATATGCCCTTGTCGGCCCTAACTGTCATGTTCAGGATCTCGACCCCTTCGCGTTCGATGTTGCATTCGGAGATTCAATATTGCCCACAAGTGCCAGTCTTGGCAGCTATCCTGTTACAAGTGGCCGAGTTCAGACTCCCACGCTATGTATCGATACTGCTTACTGCAACGACTGGACGCCTGCCTCGTCCCCATTCTCCAGTTCCCCCGCGACACCACAAACATTGTCTCCCCCGCCTGTTTTCGAATGTGCGCTGGACTCGGATCACTTTGCGCCAAATCCTTTCTCCACCGCACCAGATCAGCTTCAGCCTTGTCAACAATATTCAGCCGGACTGCAAATTTTTGGCCATGGGAATTCGCTCACCGACTCTATTTTCGCGCAACCCGATTTCGTCACTTTTCCGAAAGACCCGTTTTCTTTCGATTGTTCGGAAAAATCAATGCCTAGCGTGGGTGCCGATTTATCCATGTCCGCCTTCTTGTCCGCGTTGTCCGCATTCTGATGTACAATGATTGATCATCCGCATCGTGCCGCCCCGCGTTCATCCGAATTTATTTTCCCTCGGCACTTTCTCTTCACGTTCGTTCGTTCGCCGCCCGGACGTGCAACTTCTCATCAAGTTAACTGTTGTATTTTTACCTCTCAAACACTCAACTCCCAGTTGTAACTGTAACATAACCCCTCCCTTTCATCGTTCAACGAGCTAGAGCCTATCCGCGTGTCACTCATCTTTGTTCCTTGATTATACCTTTTTTTTTTTGGCTGTATATAGTTATTCCTATCTAGTACTGTAGAGCCCTAGTTCCCCCAGTGGTGCCACCTCCGGTCCTTTTACTTTTGGTGTATGTATGTAGGCGAAACGAATTGAGAAGATAGCTTTTTCGAGAGTTATTCGGAATTTCCGCGCACACGGCGCACAACTCACACGAGGTGGCGGCGTTCTCGCGGTAACTTACTTAGAAGCTGTTGGTTTGGACCACAATCTATACACAATCGGGAAAATGTCGCACCCGCCCTCAACTGATGCTGGCAAGTCTCGCACCTTTTCTTACGTAGCAAAGGAGTTGGGGTGCACGTGTGAATAGAGTTTTACAAAGGTCATTGGGCTGTCATGAGATAAATGAATGGTGGAATTGTTCTTTTTTCTTGAAACTGGTAATGGCGATAGGGTGCAAAAAAAAAAAAAAAAACGTCAGCACAGCGTTACGGTTCTATTTTATCGCCGGTCGCCGAATTAGAGCAGATGAGGATGAGCGGGGTCTCCTGGATTTTTTTTTCTATGACAGTATACATACATAATCTGGGCGACGTTTCATGTGCGGCTGGGGTTTGGTGAGAAAGAGTTGTCAGAGACGATACGAGGGCGGTATGAGCACCCTGACTTGACCTTTTTTTTCTCTCTCTCTCGGACAAGTGATATATCAGTAGCAGCTGACCATTCTAGCTCTTCGCCCTGACTTATCAACTATCCGAAAGGACGCGCCGAAATGATCGTCGGCCAACGGAGACCGAGTTCTGAACTAAACTCAGTGAGCTGGTCAACTGCTCAAAAAACAGACGGGGAGAGAGAACGAACGGTGAATATGCGCGCATAGTATACGATCAGACCCGTGCGCCGAGGTGATGAAAAAAAGATGCCACTTCGGTGGGGTGGGGTGGGGGGGGTGCTACATACTACATCATGGGGCAGAAGGCGTTGGGTTGGGGTTCTCATGATCATGGCTTCACTCCGACGTACCTCATGCCATTCGAAGTTTATCATGTTTTGTCAAACCTTATGTAAAATGCCTCCAGTGTCAATGGGACCGCTTTCGGCTTCCTCCATGTGACCCCCCATTGATAATCGTGGAGTCGAGATAACAAGGTTCCATGGGGACTCGACTCGGACACCGCGTTCAGTCCGGCGGGCGTTTGTTGTTTTCCTTGTGGACAGTTCCACATATGTGGTGACATTGTCATAGACATAGAACTTTAAGAGGCTAAGAGTATTTGCGCAGAGAGGATGTCACACGGGGAGAGCTATAAGTGACACCAGGAGGGAATGGTGTACTCGTAAACTTGTATCCAGATCAGTCGTCATGTCCGTTTCATGTGGATGATGATACGATAGCACACAGACCGGCGGAACAAAGCACGCGGCCTACCATCTAGATCACCGGTCCCAGTGTCTACTTACTGGATGGAGTGCGTTTTACCAATCAGAATCAGATAAGTCCAAGGGTCCCTGATGAAAATGAGAAGTACCACTGCCTTGTCGTCCAATTTCCCCCTCACTTACGTTACAATGCATGATGGATAGTTTGTCAGGTGGAGAATCAATGACAACTTCCTTCCCCAACCATGGCTAGAAAGCAAGACTGTGACCACTGTGCACATCACCGCGGTGGGATAGAGGACGGTAATCAAACGACCTATTCGGATTGACAATTGGCGCTTACAGCGGACTCGGTGGAGTTGATAACAAGAGTGACACCATGAGTGGCAGCGGCGTCGTAGATCAGTGAAGGTCAAACACTGTCCTCATCTGAGCTTACCACGCACATCTTGTTCAAAGAAACAGATAACTCCCCGCGTAGAACCAATCCAAGTCATTTAAGCCACTCGAAGTTGCCACACCCTTGTTCGGTCGAACCAAACCAGTATGGGGATCGATTAGAGCGAATTTTCATGTCAAACATGAAACTGGCCAAAAAATAGTAACATCGTCCATGCTGTTTGTTGCTGAACTGCTTAAACATTACATTAGGCCACAATTTCTTGGACGGGACGAGTGGACTCAATGGAAGGTGTTCGTTCGCATCTAAATGCATTCGTTCCTATCAATGCTACCTGTCACTGTAGGAATCATCCACTCCCTCACAGCCATAGATGTTCAAGTTCGGCTGGATCAGTTGCCACCCATTATCTTGCACGCCTACACAATCCCCACGATAAGTTTAGCATCGGGAGAGTGGTATGCATGTTCTTACCGCTTGCTGGACGTCGTTGGTTTGTCGCGACCTCGTATAGCCACTTGAATCTACCTTTCAAATTCGAGTTGGTTGATATGGATCTGGAGAGCGTCCTCGGCGATGATATCTTTGCTGAGATCAAATGGGCTGAGCAACGTCAATACGTCGTGTATCGCTCTACATCCCTCCCCCGGTCTTTGGAGACTCACCATGACATCGACCCAGGCACTAAGGAGCAACTCTGCGGCGACGTGGACCACATGCTCGCAGTCCCAAATTAGATGAGCATCCTCTGGACGATGGTGGGTCCGAGCAGGTGGACGGGGTCCTCCGCGGGTTGTGCAGTATTTTCAAGCACGATAGAGCTGAGGCGGCACATGATGGTGTCAGTGTCGCACGTATGGACAACTGGGAGGGAAACGCGGTGGACTTGACTTGCAAGGGAATATACGACGTCGGCGATGGCGAGAATGTCACGGTAATCGAGGTCTGTCTCGCCGCCACCTGGCCGATGTTCCCCCCCCCCTCAGTACAACTGATCATCATTGAGTCCATGTAGCCAATAGCAAAATGTTGTAGCGGATCAGGTTTATCTAGCGGTCCGGAATTTTTCAGCATACAGGTGAATTCTGAATATGCCATCTCCAACAGAAATTGGTCGATCTGGCAGTTTACCGCAACTACTCCTTGGCCTCGTCGAGATGTATGAGGGTGTTCCCATGACGGAAATTCGCAAGTCCGTGTGTTCAATTGCCTTTTTAGGTTTACTCAGCTGGTCATAGCTAAGCCAGCTTGAAAATGAGCCGACCAAATTATTCCGCACACTTGAATGAGCGTCGTCGATGAGAATTCGCTGTTCAAATGAAAGCTTGACACAAAACACGGCTAATTTACCTGCAAGGCTTTCAGCGTAAAACCCGCCTTGATCTGAATCTGGCGGGTCCGCCGTTGGTGCAGCCTGCCGGCCATCGCATCGCCCTAACACAGCAAATCGATAATATCGACTTGTTCCGATAAAATCAAGTCTCTATTTTCTCTTCTTCCGCCGACTTACACTTCAACATGGGAAACCCTTGGGGAGCTTGGGGCGACATGCCCCCGCTGGTGGATGCAAACCCGGGCCCTCAGGCTCCACGCACTGGTATTCCGCCGCCTCCGGGTGCAACTGTCATGCCCAATGGACCAGCGCCTCACACAGCAGCACCCACGAATACGATGCAGTACCCTTGGGGCAGTATACCTTTCCCCAAGTGTGTTTTCATCCACATTTTCAGAATAGAATTCGCTGCTCAGCTAGCTCATACGATCATAGCAGTTACCCCTTCCCCGGCCCACAAGATCCGTTTGCTGCATGGCGTTGGTGCTATGATAACACAGCTTATCCACAGCGATCGGGGCCGAGTCCATACATCCCGCGTCAGCCCCTGCACCCCGAGATGCCATCGCACGACCCGTTTGCGCATTTTCGCGGCATGCAGGGCCAACCCAACCCACCACAAAGCTCCCACAAGAAATCGAATTCTCTTCATAAGAACTCCCCATGGCCGTCGCAGGGCGATCTGTCGCCCCTAGATATCCAGACCAGGATGCCAATGCCAGATGTTCATCAGTTTTCTCCACGCGCTCCCGATATGCATACGCCCTCATCAACCCTTTCGCGCTCGATCTCTGCGAGCGCTCACATCCCGCCTGGGATATATC